>WWET01006282.1:10187-26717 GCA_011038615.1 Limnodynastes dumerilii
AAATTTGATAAACGGAAGAGTGCTTTATAAGTTAGCAAAAGGACTTTTTACTTCTGTAAAATACAGGCAACTTATATAGAAAGTGATAGAGTGGACCTGCTTTAAAAGAGCGTTTTACAAGGAAAATCAGTCTGCATGCAATATAGACTGTATTTATATTGTAAAGTCTGATAAGAAAATAATTGCAATAATTAATGCATGAAAAAGAGAGATTTTGCAGTGTCTTGTGTGAGAGATTCTGAAAATATTTATTAGATGTATGTTCAAAAAGGCATCCAAGGCAGTCAGCACTTCCCAATATATATTAAAGCAGGTAGCTCAATATAAGTTTTATTGGTAGTACCAAAAGTATCCAGGATATAGCAAAACACCTCAAAGAGGTAGTCAGTGTATAAAAAAAATTGTGACAGAAGAAAACAAGTGGCGCTATAAAGTTATTATTAAGAATGTAGCTGCTGTATAATGGAGTATGTTGTCCTCCTATTTCCTCCAAACGGGGCTGAACTAAAAACAAAAGAGACACAGCACTTCTATATTTCAATCATTTTATGGATTTGTTGGCTGTGATAAACCACTATGAACGGCACTGTTGCATAAAAAATACAATGTTATTTTATTTTATACTGAAACAATTTCACCCTTTAGAACACAATTAAGATCCACATACAAAAAGCATATAAGCAATATAAAATCAATATACTCAAAGCACTGCAGTCAAAGAGCAACATATAAAGACCATATATATCACTTCATCTAATAAATTTGCATATTATCATCGGATCCCCAATGTAAGAAAAGCTGAAGTACTTAAATAACATAAATATGTTGGTCAATTTCTTTTACTCATTGGCTGATATCCATGACTCACTTCTATATAAGTCTCACATCTCCTCAAAATGATGTATTTGAGATGTGATTAACATTTAAAGAAAGGAATAAAAATATCAATATTGAAAAAAAAATTTTTTTTACTATGTTTTTTACATTTACAGAAAAGGTGCAAATTCATTCAACCCATATGGTTGCACAGTATTGAGATAAAATATCCAAAAGGACTCCCTCTGTAATACAAATTAATCAATATCTCCTCATATATGTGGATGCACTTTTTCAATTATAAAAGCCCTCACGTTATTTGGATCAGATCTATGTTTCTGCAAAAAGTGTTTTGTGACAGGTGTTAAAGTTTTACATCTGTCACAATCTCTTTGAGCATTCTTGATAGAACCAACATGTTCAAGAAGTCTATGCATGAATTTACGAATTGCTTTGCCTACATATTTTAATTTACATGGACATTCTAGGCAGTATACAACATAAGTAGAATTGCATATGAAAAAACAAACAGAGACAGCGCTGAAAAATGAACATGAATAGATAATTATATTATTGTTTTGATAGCTGAAAATCAACACCAGTGTAAATATCAATATCATTTATTAAAATAAAAACATACAAATAAATGAATATATAAAAAGATTATTCAAAAATTGTATAAAACACACTGTACACACGATGCTAGTATATAATTATAGTCATTCAGGCAGAGCGACAAAAACAAATCGCATATTTGGTGGTATTGAAAGGTAGCAATGTTCAAGTATATAGTGAATTACCGAGATGAGTGGATGGCAAAGGTAAAGTTAATAGAGGAAGTTAGCCAACTTCATGGGATGATCTTTTTCTTCTCCACTTAATCAAGACCCCTCGCCATATTTGTAAGTCCGCAGTGTTGGTTAGCCAGCCCGGCCCAGTTCTTAACTCGGATATGATACGATAATGCACAAAGGATAGTCCGGATCCAATACTGACTACAACCTTCATCTGATTTGCTGCAATAGTTTGGCAACCTTGTCTCCCACCAGACAGTATTTGCCGATATATTAACAGTCTTGTCAATCTTTAGAACAACTTGCGTGATGACCGCCATAGACAAACCGCTCTGTTCCTCTAATAATACCTGGGTACAGGGTAACCAGCAACATGTTTAGTGTCTCTAAGATACTTTCTCAATCTGCTTTCAAAACAATCAACAATTTGTAATGTTTTAGCAATATAAATACAGGCCTCACACAATCCGCATTGGTACGAGCCTAGATATTTAGAGGTCCTTTTCTTTGTACTGCCAGGTGAAAAGAAACTTGGAACCAATTTGTCCCATAAGAACCTGAACCATCCCTAGCACATAGAGATTCTATCACCTAATGCTTGATATAAAAAATAGAATCAGATTGTAAGATATGTACATGTTTGTTTAATATAGTTACCATATTGTTGAACTAGTCACAAAAATTGCCAATAAACCTGATTGATTGTTTTAAGGTCTTATCCTTTCTAGTGGGATAAAGAAAAATATCCCTATTAATTGCCATTGCTTGTTTGTATGCTTTCTTCAAGGAATTAGATATATACCCTCTTGCCTCTTACTGCTCTCATCCTTTCTCATGATGAATTGATGTATAAAGCGATTCCAAGAGTAACAAGCCACATGCCAGGTGGTACATATGTATCAGAAAGTCTAGAAAGTAAATCCATTGTATCCTGTATAAATGATGGAAGTGCAAATACATAAGGGCGTATATAGTGATCCATATATTTGCTTAAAGAGCTATTGCCTTAGATTGTTGGTCTACCAGGCGGTAGAGAGGCATTCTTGCACACCTTAGGTAAAAGATATATGGCAAGCAATTCTAGGATGTTCCACTGTCAAATATTTGAAATCAGAAGATATCACATTATTTTGCGTATTTCTTACTTTCTCAGTAAAAGAGCCATTGGCTGGGATAATCGGTCTACCAAGTGGCGGTCTCTTACTTTGATTGTTTCTTTGACTTGATAGTACACTGTGTGCCTCCGTGGACCTAGGATAAGTGTAGGAAGTGCCAGCATACCACTCAGAATGGGAGAAGCACTGGAGTTTTAGAGGTCTGTATGGAGTCACACTTGAACTCCATTACTGAGTGTTAGGAAGTTTAATATGTACTGTTCTTAAATAATTAGTTTTTCTTGGGGGACAATTATTGGTAAATATTTTGCAACTGTGAATGTTTTAAATTGATTTCTGAGATATGTGTTGGTATCACGTGCTTTGAAAGGTTTTATCTTTTTGTATATCAAATAATTTTATCATGTAATACTATGGTGTTTATTGCAATTCCTTTTTTAATAGCATGGTGCATTCTTAATTTAGTAGCTTAGGACTCAACTTTGTTGTCATATTGTCTTTTTTCCCTTTTGTTTTTGTACTTATATACTTTCTACTAGAGTAGAAGTTGATGCAGTGTTAAAAACCTTTTTCCTATATGTCTTTTGGTGGATATTTTAAGCCCCATTTTCCCTTATACCAGCACAACTAAATACCATTTAGTATTTTTCTATAGATATTGCATCATACAGTATCTCTAAGACTTACACGCTTAAGGAAAGAAACTGAGGAAATTTTCTTTAATACAGATCCAACTGAGTTTGACGGGGATTGGTCAAGGGTACTTTTTGATTTGAAACGTAAGTTTTATAATAGATTAAAACCCTGTGGAAATTGTCTATGAGCAAAAAATACATTGAGCATAAGATTACACCTGGAGTCTTAGACCCCAGGTGTATCATACCTTTTAATTAATGTCACCTGTATTATCAGCAGAATGGGTCATGACAAAATGCTTTATGGGACTAATTAATGTCTTGAGCAAACATGATGAATTGGTCCTAACACAACTAGACCAGTATATTGTAAAACTGTCTGAGTCATTAAAACTATATAAAAGTTTGAAAGTTTTTCAGGCTCAATATATGAAATATAGGGACAATATTGATAATTTTGATAGGATAAGGACAAGGCAGACTTTGCTAATAACCGTGTCTATACTTGGCGCTCAAGATTTAGGAATAGATTCGAGACCTTTAACGGAACCCCTTCTAGTTCTGAAGCAGATTTAGAGGAGAATTAACTGAGAACAAATTAGAATCAACAACTAACTCGGCCTTTGTAGGCAATTTTTCTGCCTCTAATTCTTTTTTAGGACACGGCATGAGAAAAAGCTCAATTCACATAAGATCTGGAGAGGCACAATTTTTCCCAAAAAATCAGAGTGGCTACAAACAGTTCTGAGAGGTAATACTTCATTAGATTCCCTCCAAATTATTTATCTGTCTGATAAGGAATTGAATGAATATCATCTATCTTTATTGTCAAATTTCTATCATTTTCCCCCACTACACATTTTGAGTGTTTCCATTGGGAAAAGGACTTTTGTTTCTGAGGAAATTGGCCCTCTATAAAATCTACTATCGAGAGATAGTGCTCACTTTGCACTTTAACGCTACTTGTTTCACCCTGAGGACAATTGCCAGTGTGCAATTGAAACGCTGGTGACAGTGACATTATGATGGAATAAATCTACCATTTTTGCAATTTAAAACGATTCTGTTTTTTCTAAGACTCCTTGAGTGTCATCCCTTTTTGTGAATATATATATATATATATATATATATATATACAAAAACTTAGTCTTTAAAGATTTTGATAAGTTGTTTGTGGAAAGTAGATCTTTTACTAAAATTAATAATCTCTCTAAAGAAGAGAGAAAGAAGAAAGAAAATCTTTGGGGGAAATTGAACAGTGGAATGACCTTGTGATTAAACCATCCGACAAGAGTGGAAATATTGTTTTATGGCCCATAAAGTTATATTTTGTGGAGGCCAAAAGACAGCTGGATGATATACAATGCTGTTGAAAATTAGTCTTTAATCCTACTGATGATTTCTTAAAATATATTATATCAGAATAATTATGTCTGCCAAACAAAATAATGTGATATCTTCTGATTTGAAATATTTGACAGTAGAACATCCTAGAATTGCTTGCCATATATCTTCTACCTCAGGTGCACAACAATGCCTCTCTACCACCTGGTAGACGGATAATTTCAGACAATGGCTCTTTAATCAGAAAGCAAGCAAATACAATGGATTTACTTTCCAGACTTTCTGATACATATGCACCACCTGGCACATGGCTTGTTACTCTTGACATGGAATGACTCTATATAACAATCCATCATGAGCAAGGAATGAGAGCTGTTCGACATTTCCTACAGTCAAATACAGACCATGCACATAGTGAATATATTATGGAATTATTATTGTTTGTACTTACAAAAAATTTATTTATGAAGATCAGTTCTTTTTAGAAGTTCGGGGCACAGTAATGGCCACATTGTGTGGCACAACCTATGCAAACTTAAATCTGGACTGGTGGGAGCAGGATGTAATTTTTGGCGAGCCACATGGGGTGTACCATCCGTGCCATCCATACGTTCTAATTTGGCTGCGCTACATTGGCAACATCCTGCTCCTCTGGTGGGGGGATGAGGAAATGTTGTCTAATTTTATCACTTCTTTGAATGACAATGATTTAAACATCAAGCTGACTTCATGTCAAATTTTGAAACATGTCAATTTTTTGGAAATCTATTAATATTGATACAGTACACTGCTACTAATAGTGTCCTACATCATGAGAGTTCACATCCACCAACCGTGATTGCCAATATTCGCATTAAGAAGGAACTTTTCTAGCCTCCCACACTTCATGCTAAAGAATTGAGAGACAGATTATTGGCAAGAGGGTATAAAGCTAATTCCTTGAAGAAAGCAAACAAACAAGCAATGGCAAATTAATAGGGATATCTTACAATCTGATCCTATTTTTTGATCAAGCATTAGACGATAGAGGGCTGTATTGAGAGATCCGTTTTTTTAAAGTACGCAATTATACGTACGTATAGGCAAGGCAACGCCCACCAACACCCACGACACTCCTCTCTCCCGGCCGTGCAATCGTAGACTTACACCTCCATAGACCACTCTGATCTTTAAGTGTGTACTTACGTGCATATATGTCTTCCATCCAAGCGACTCAGTAAGGCTGTGCCCTCAAGCGTTCATTTAAATGCCTCCCCCCACCCACTTTCATGTAAATTTTTAAGTACATATTTCTACGCCGCCCATCCGTACGTATGTCGCCAAGTATGATTCACATGTCCCTGCCTAAAGCACTTACGTGCGTATATACAACGTAACTAACATAAATAAAATTACTACATGTAAAAACAGATCTCTGAATACAGTCCAGAATCTCTATGTGCTGGAGACGGTCCAGGAAATGACAGGAAAAATTGGTTCCAAGTTTCTTTTCACCTGGTAAGACAAAGAAAAGGACCTCTAAATATCCAGGCTTGTGCCAAAGCAGATTGTGTAAGGCCTGTATTTATATTGCTAAAACATTATAAATTGTTGATCATTTTGATAGAACTTATATTCTCAGATAACACATGAAGTGCGATTCTGCTTATGTTTTATACTACCTAGAATGTCCATGTAAATTAAAATATGTGGGCAAAACAATTCGTGAACATGTTGGTTCTATAAAGAATGCTAAAAGAGATTGTGACAGATATAAAACTTTAACACTTGTCACAAAACACTTTTTGCAGAAACATAGATCTGATCCAACTAACGTGAGGGTTTTTATAATTTAAAAAGTGCATCCACATATACAAGTAGGAGATATTCATCAATTTGTTTTACAGAAGGAGTCCTTTTAGATATTTTATCTCAATACTGTGTCACCATATGGGTTGAATGAATTTGCAAGATCTATACTTTTTCTGTAAATGTCAAAAACATGTAGTAAAAAGATTTTTCTGAATATTAATATTTTTAGTCCTCTCTCTAAACGTTAATCACATCTCAAATACATCATTTTTGAAGTCGGTCGTGGATATCAGCCAAAGAGTAAAAGAAATTGACCAACATGTTTATGAGTGGATCTTTAATTTTTTAGCATGCTATTCTAATTTCCATTTGCAACAATGTGGGTAATTTATATTATGTATTAACTGCTTACTATTGTAAATCCCATGATTATAATCTACATAGCCTCTTTTTTACATGACTGACAGTAATGTAATCCAAATTATTTAGACATTGCTTTTCTTTATGCTGATATCTGGATAGTGGCATTGATCTAGTATGATCTGTTATTTTATACAACATTAAAATAGATTTCCAGGAGATTATATTACTATTACTATTACATATGTTTATATATGTTTACTAATGCGGCTTTTGATAAATACATGTACGGTGCAATGAATAGGATACATAGATGGATATCTTCTTTATTTGTAATGCATTTATTTCCTGTATCAACAATCAATTAAAAATACACTTTGATCTTGGTGATATATATGTAAATCATATTGTGGTTAAAGGTATTGGGCTTTTTGAATGTGTAGTTTTTCTTTTGAATAATATTTCTGCTCAGTCCTAAATTCTGTGGGATTTGTCTGTTCTTAATTAGACCAGTGTATTTAGCTGCAAATATATGTGATATTTAACAATACAATTAACAGCCAAGCATGTATTGGCTATATTAAGCGTAGTATGCAGAAATTTAGTTTTTAACTTTAGTTTTATTCAATATACAGGTGTGGCATAGATAAACTACTGATTATTAACAGAAAGAAACAATTGGATAAAGTAGGGTAGGGAGTGTGGGTATAGGTGCTGCTGTGGGCCTGTTTACAAGTGCCCCAATAGCACTTGGTAGAGTGATAAATTGATAGATGGGGGTGAACACAAGGTCTGAGGTCTGTGCTAGCTGTGAATCAGGTGAATATTGATGTAAAATAATATCAGTGGTGGAGTATGATAGAAAACCTGATGTGGCAAATAGGATGCGATTTGGTTGGCACTGGATGTGGGTGTTGATAAGGAGGGTGGAGGGGGGAAAAAGATTGTATCTTAGGTGGTCAGTCATAAGTAGGATTAGGTTTTGTGGTAGATGGGGATTGTGGTAGATGATAGTAGAAATCTGTGGTCATAGTTGGTGGTTATGGGCCAGATCCTAAACTACGTACGCAAGCGATTTTACGCTAGGTGCTGGCGTAAAATCACCCATTATTATTTACTGCGCATGTGTGCAGCAGATATTATGCCATGTAACTCTGAACATGTGTACCAGCCTAGTATCAACAGCGTAACTACGAACGAAGGGGCGTGACATCCATACGACATCCATAATTGCGCTTCAGAGGCGGGGTGAGGCGTTTAAATCATGCAGCATGGGCGTGCTTAGGCAGTTACTTACGTGAAGCCTTTACGTGTGTCAGTAGTTACACTTTGAAAAGTTAAGGTAGGGTTTGACAAGCGTAAAACGCCCAAAGTACGTACGAGTGAGGGGAGTGCCTAGGGGAGTGCATAGAAAATATGCTAGCGTAAATACGTTACGTGATTAAATGTAACAAGCACTTAGGTCTGGATCTACCCCTATGTCTTCAAAGTCTTCAATTTGGGTGCCCGGTGGTCGTTGATGCCGGTGTCATGAGTAGGAGCGGTAGGTTGGGTAAAAAGGAGGATTAGGGGCTAGAAAGTAGAGAGTAATATAGTGTTATAAGTACAACCAATGTAAAGGAGGAAAATAAAGTTGCACTCACAAACGGTGGCCTTGTATTGGATATGTCACAAATGCACCGCTGAGGATTGCAGTAACACAGCTGGTGGGCGGTGTTAGAGTATGAAATAATCTTTGTCCATTCCACGCCGTAGCTTTTAGTAGTAAAAATGTGTTTATTGTAATTACATTCATAAGTTGGATAAATTAAGGTTACAGCAGTTAAAATGTATTGCAGGTGTGTGTCTTTGTATGTATGTCTGAATGTAATGGGTCCATGTGAGATGTGTGAGTGTGTAAGTGTAAGTGCAAGGTAATGTGTGTGAATGTGAATGTTCCCCTCCTGGGACTGCACTCTCCTTTTGTTCCTATGGGCGGTACTAATGATTATGTCACAGCCCAGCCCGCTGCCAATTCAACATATCATGCTATTTTGTAGATAATCCTTATAGCATGAATAGTTACACTTAAAGAAATTGTATTTATATATTATTAATTTGCTTTTATCAGTCCACTCTCTGGTAGTACCCCAACAATTACCCATCTGGTTGATTTTCTTCATCAGATGTGCTGGTAGCTTGGTCCATTCCTTTGAAATCCTGCAGACATCATCTTCGCCTATCATCTGTGGAATTAAATATCCTCTTTATTTACGCATTAACTATACACATTGGGGTAGATCCTGAACAACGTTTGCAGTACGTTTGTTCGCGTAGCGATTTTTCGCGTACGTAAATTCGCTACGCTACCCTTAACACACCCCCTGCACGGCCGTATTTTGTGAAAATACGCTACCCAAACCCTACCTTAACTTTTCCAAACGTAACAGAATACGTCCGCTAACGGGCGTACAGACTACGCGAACGTACGCAGCTTAGCACGCCCATACTGTACACTTTAAATACCCCCCCGCCTACTTCACGTAATTCGCACGTATTCGTCGCAAACGTAATTTTGGCATGCCCACACGTAATTACTTACGTTCACAATACGTGAATTCTCCTTACGTTAGAAAATACGCTACGCGAATGTGCGTATTTTCTGCGGTGCGCATGCGCAGTTCGATCAAATCTGCGAATTTACGTGTCTGCCACACGTAAATTCGCAGAAATGCGTAGTTCAGGATCTGCCCCATTGTCTGTGGAACTGTTTTTGCGGGACATCACTCTATCTATTTCAGGAGAGTGCTACATACTATCTTATTATCTATTTGATTTATTTACACAATCGGACAATTACTTTTGGGGAAACATTTTTCTACTAGAGAGCGCCAGAACCATCATCCTAACAAGGATACCTGTTTGCATGACTTCCCCTTTATTGAATTAGTGGATCTTTTCAATAGGTTCAAGGCAGCCCTAGGAACAAATAGGAGGACCATTTCACACCAGTGGTGTGTGTATTTTTGCATTATTGTCCTCCTGTGGAGACAGAAAAGAATATGAATGATCATTCTACAAATTATTATATCACTCATCTAGTATTGTTTTCCCAGAACACATATATATGGATTATTTCTCTAGAACCTCTGATAACACCAGTTCTCAAATAATCTGTTTTATATACAGGTTAACCTATTCCAATAAACTTGTACAATTTCTTACACGCTAAATTCTGGCGCAACTACTTTTGGTTTTCAATTTTATCATGTTGTCATTTTTCCACATATACATTTTTGTCTAAGTTACAATTTTAAATACTTCAATGTTTCACTTTCACAATAAACGGTTTTACTGTTTCAGTTACTGTTATCCTCTCATTAATTCTGGCCATCTTTTTTTTTTTTTTTTTTGACGGTCCCCACCAGCCTACCGTTCCCAACAGTGCACTGTGCGCACGGCCTCAAGTGGGGATGTCAGGCGTGCATGCACTGCTCAGCCTCACACTCTGCAAACAGAAGAGGAGCATAAGGCTGTGTAGTGCACGCACGCCTGACATCCCCATGTGACACCCGTGTACAGTGCACTGTTGGGAACGGTAGGCTGGTGGGGACCATCACCGTTTGGGATTGGGAGGGTGCAGGGTGAGTGCCACGGGCGGCCCCCTTGTCTGCAGGGGCTCGTGTGCACTGCACACTCTGCACCCATGGTAGATATGCCACTGCCCACTATTCAGTTACATCTTACCATTTAGCATAACAATTCATTGCAATTCAAAACCATACACTTTACACTTTGACAGACAAGATTCGCCTATACTTCAGCTGCAAGCATTCAACAAAAAACACAATACTTCAGACAACACATATAGGGTTAGTTAGACACTTTGCTGGTAATTTTGATAATACTTTACTGTCATCATTTCACTACACTATCAACGTATACTTATATCTTAAAGTATACCTATTACAACTTGATAAAAAGGACAGAAACTTTGAAAAGTTCATAATCATGTGATGCATCTCCACTCTCTGTTGGTAACCAAATTTCCCTAAAGGCCTAACAATAAAAAGTAAAAAAAAGAATTTTCACTGAATCTCAACCAACAAATATCAGTTGGAAAATTAGAGCTCCACTATTGGCTACTGAAGTTACAAAACAATTACAACTTGATTGAATTCCTGACTCCCTAATTAATTATGCAAAAGGTTTTGTTATTACTAAACATCCATATTAATTCCATTTTCCTTTTACTAACTATACTAAAAGAATTCCTGGATTTGTTTTAGGGAAGAGATAACAGCACATTTAAAAAATTTTTTGACTCTTGACCTTTATAACGTATGCTCTTACCTTCATACTATACCTGATTTTGTTACACCTATCAACTTGATTGGAATGAGAACATTTGACAATGTTTTAAACATCTTTTTCTCTTTCAATGCACTTAAGTATCTGCTTTGCTTGAATAGAACCTTCTATTAATATCTCTGTAAAAATCAGACTAGTATCCATAGTGCATACATATACCTATTGTATCTGGCATGTCACTAATATCCATATATGCATACTTTCTTATTCCATAAATCAGTTTGTGTTCAAACCTTAAATTATCTAGACTAACAAAAATGATTTATGAAAAATGCAATATATTGTTATTAATTAACCTTAGTAATATTCAAAAAAAACGTTTTAAATAATAACATTATTTCAACTTTGTGATTCTATCCTAAATTAAGTGAGAGAAAAAAGAGAATGTTATCAAATATAATCAGTAAATTGTAGACAATTTGTACTATATTCTTCAAAATAATAACAATCCATATTTCTAGTATAATATATATACTTTTGCTGTATTTCTATATCCATTATCCTATATATTCATACATGTGAATATTTTTCTACTTGAACCAAGCATCAATATATAATTGTTCATTGATATATTTTAGCTTATTACCAAATTGCATTTAGATCTATAATCACTTATAACTGTTCCAATATGAACCTATTAAAATAATCACTATATAACTACTGCATGAAACTTTGATCTTATATATATTACCTAAATTTAATTCATGTTGGTGTCCTATATCTCAAACTGGCCTCAGGAAAAACAAAAAGAATAGAGGTTAATTTAGTTATACAAATATAATATGGTTTTAACCAGCAGACAAGTACTCAGTATCTACTGTATTCATATGTAAACAACTCAATTTTGTGACTCTGATAGATCAGGGTTGCCGACTCTCCCAAAATGTCCGTGAGACTCCCGAAATTCGGGCAGTACTCCCGGTATCCCGGGAGAGCCAGCAAATCTCCCGCAAGTGACTTGAGGCCCATGGTTTCACTGAAATCACGGCCTCAAGTTCTGCCCCCCTGCCTAACAACACTAGTATACTAGTGTTGCTAGGCACAGGAAGGGACTTGATGACGCAATTTGCGGCATCAAGCCCCGTCTCGACCCCTATTTCAATTAAAAAACGGGGCAGTATGAGCCATGGGGCGGAGCCTAATGACGCGATTTGCATAACCCGCATCATTAAGCCCCGCCCCTGCATGCGGCGCTAGCTTCTCTCCGGGATCTCCCGGAGGGAAGTTGCCAAAAGTCGGCAACCATGTGATAGATAAGAAAAGCAATGGCTGGGAGTGTGTACAACTGAATGTCTCCAATACAAAGGACTTCCTTGCATACTAATTATCACATTATAGTGAACAACAGCAAACACTGATTTTCTCTTCCTGTACTATATGGAAATGTCAATGAAACCAATTGAAGAACATTCCTGTTTAAATTTACTCAAACAGGAAGTATGTAACAGAAAGCAATATTCTGAATTTGTACTTTGTACAGACTTATCTATATCAGTTTTCACAATTACATAGAAACCTTGTATGAACTCTGTTTCTGCACATTTTAGACAACAGCCAAAGCCCACTAAATGGATATGATTACTTATACACGGCTCAGTCAAAAACTGAATATAGTAGAAATGGCAAAAGATACCCATGTCTACAACCAAAAAAATAGAAAGAAAATGTATATAAAACTTTTCTACACTGAGACACATACAATGGGTATTTTTTGTAAACCATTCACATACTCATTTGTATGTGAAACAATGAACAGCAAGGGGTTATTGTGTTAAAATACATCAGTTTTTTTTCATTCCTGAACCACTAGTGATGAGGAAGATTTCAAGATAGCTTACATTGTAATGTGCTCTATCACCTCACATAAAGATTACAGCATGCAATGAAAGATATTTGACAATATTTTCTGACTGGAAAATGGGGCAATAATTATGATGCAATTTATAGCACATTTGGGTACTGCACATATCCGCATATCCCTGAGGTATGTCACAAATATGTGAAAAAAGGTGTCTGGAGTTTTGGGCAGTGCATTGAGTATGGCCACAGCTCCAACACCTTAGTATCTTATCCAATATGTCCATATAAGTGAACCCAAAACCCAAATAACACCTTCATCAGTTTCTGAGGAATACTGGTACTTGATGGTGGTCCTTTTAGCACCAGCGAAAAAATAAGCAATGGAGAACAAAAAGACTAACATCGGGCCTTATTCAGAGATCTGGTTTTTTTATATACGAAATTTTACGCACGAACGGAGCAAGGAAACACCCACCAACAACCCCAACACTTCCCTCTCCCAGACGTGCTGTCGGTGACTTACGAGTCCATAGACCACTCTGTTCTATACGTGTGTACTTACGTGCTTATATGTGCTCTGTCCATGCAATTCTTGATAACCGCACCTCCATACATTCATTTAAATACCTCTCCCCTCCCACTTTTATGTAAATTTTTCCGTATGTCCCCAGGTGTGATTCACATGCACGTCCGTTAGGCACTTCCGTGCGTATAATCAACGTAAACTACGTACATAAAGTTACTATGCATGTGCATCTGATCCTAAAAATACGTATGGAACTTCACTCAAAAGTGGATCTCTGAATACAATAATTAGTTATAAACCTGAGGACAGCAGTTCCACACACAATCAGCTGCTGGGACCACATTGTGGATGGGCAAAAGTAAGTGTGGAGGTAGGTGTGATCGTCTGAGATACAGTTGGACAAAGGTTTTTACTCTTTCCTTCCCATTTAAGAACGCTGTTTGCCAGCATATAACCTCCACAAAAGATTATAAAAATCTATTCCTTTGCTGTAGCAGAGCAGCCTGGGAAAAAGTCTGGGTAAAAACTGTCTAGAGAAAATACCACTTTCACCGAATGGAAGACAGAGGGTCAGCTGCCAGCTCCAATAACCTATACTGGCTAATAGAGCTGAATGACAGCACGGAAACAGTTGGCAATCCTTCCCAGGCCCCTGAAAATTCAAGTGGACTCTGCTGAAGAGTACAGAAAATTGGGGTCTCAGTATATTGCTTATGTTCCTTTTTCTAGTTAGGAAAACCATCAGGACCTGGACGGCTGTGCTACTACTTCCCCTGCACATCTACCTTAAATGCACATGGAAAAACAACTATAACTACCCAATTTAACAGCAGTAAATGACTGCAAGAAAAGGGTCGTTCCTTATAGCTTGACAAATGCTCCTATTAACAACTAGAAACTATTCTATGGAAAATATGCGTAAAGTTTGTGAATGAGTTCCAGGATCTTTTTTAGAAGAACTACATACAAAGATAAGTTGCAAGCTACGTTTAACCTGAGATTTAAGCAGAGGAGTGTTTAACAGTATTCTTAAACCTTGTCCTTTTCAGATGACCCAATGAAACCTGACTCTTTCCACTCGACACTGCAGTGTAGACTAACTCTGTAGCATACTGGTGCCTAGCCAAAGCCATGAAACTGTACCAGACATCAGTTGTCATCTGGTCCAACTTCTGCCACTAAAGCAACAGTAAACAACAAGGAAGGGACTTAGCCTCAAGCTTAACAGAGAACTGTCAGAACCTGTACATACCTGACATAGTTCTACATCTACCTACAACAAAGTTCCTAAGATGGCTTCTGGGGACTTCCTGCCTTGCATGGCACACTGGGTACACTGAGCACCTTAAAGAGAGTCTGGAGACTTGATTAGGAAAGGTCCAACAAAACCAGCTTATTAACAGAACTCACCAGGAATAGTTTAGTCTGCTTCTTCTGCTTCAGATGCTGAAAACCAGCTAGAAGCTATCTTTAAACATCTTCAAAGCTCAACAGCTGGATGTCTCTTAACTATTCATCAGATCCTGCTAATAAAATATTATTTCAATAACCCAACATAATTAGGACATTAGCGGTTGCTTATCTATCCCTTATTTAAAAAAATTAAAACAGAGAAATAAAAATATAAAGGCCAACTTACGGTGGATCTTCACTGTCCCTTCATGATCGGAGTATATAGATATCAGTCCAATTAATATTTGCTGTACAAAAAAGAAGCAAAAGCTCACCAACCTTGACGCTAGGAATTAGTTATGTGTAAATGTTCTAAAAGAATAAATAATAAAAATTAAAATTAATTTAATTATACATTTTTGTTCTTTATATTTATAAAAGGAATAGAGGGCGAGATAGAGGGAGTTAATAGACGCTGGTAGGTAAGGGCTGGCAAGACCTTAATAGAGCAAAGGTACTAAAAAAAAAAAAATTACCAGCGCTCTCTACTAATATCCCTTCTCAATCAGACCTAGTGGTCTGTCCCTTCCAATTTGAACCCAATAGTTTACACACTCAATTTGAAATCACAACCTTCTAAATAATTCATACAATTATTATCATATAAATCGTAAATATAACAATTTATTATCAAAATCTGGTATCAGATAAAAATCTTAAAATATAACAGACACATAATAATATAATAAAACAAATACAATTTGACCTACTGCCTTTAGTGGATAATAGAGGAATGAATAAGGTATGTTCCCAAAATTTAATTCAGCAACAATCTCTCACCCTGTTTGACAGGAATGTTATTGGTCAAAGTTCAATATAGTTAGTATTATATTCTAGTAGTGGTGTTTAATATAGATAATTCTGACCAACTTACTCCAACTCCATATATTGTATATAAAATGCTTGATATAGCGACCAATTGATGATATGCTGCATTCACTATAACCTTTAGGTATCACAGTCTCTCATATAAGATATAATAGTTGTAATCGGTTACTTATATGGGGCATGCAGCGTGATAGATGGTTACTGGGACGTTGTTGAAATGATGTATTTGGAGAAGCGCTCAGGATACAGATAAACGTATGTATGTGATAGGGTGTGAGGGTGCTGCTGAAATCTTGTTTAGAAATACCCCAAGAGTACTTCAATGACAACTGGATTAGAGAATTGGTGAAAACAAGATAGGTAGCGCAACCCTGTGATTGAAAACGTAGTGTAGGTGGTGATTAGATGGAGTATAATGTATCTGGTGGAGCTGGGAGGATGGTTGGATGATATGAGGGGAAATGGGAGGACTGATGCTGGGGTTAGGAATAGGTGATGAGGGGAAGAGTTCTAGTAGGACCTCAATGATAGAGGGAAAGTCCACTCAATTCCGTTGATGTAGGCAGCGGTATAGTTCCAGCAAAATGTGTAAAAAGAAGAAGACACAAGACAGGGGGCACTAGTGCATTACTGATGGTCTGAACAGCAGGCAAAGGAAGTTAATGCACTCACCCTTCCTGTGTCTTGGTACAATGCATGTAGCAGCTGCAGCCTTGTAA
>WWET01006282.1:27562-42369 GCA_011038615.1 Limnodynastes dumerilii
ACGGACATCGTTTCTGGTACAGCTGGTTTTTAGTTTATTTAATGTTGTTTATTGGATGTGTAATAAAACTGTTTATTCTTTCTATCTCTCCCTCGGTTTTATTGTTTGGTGTACTATCACCACACATACCCGGATCATCTAGGCTTTTACATCCAGTGTGATATCATTAAGAAGATTTCCTCTTGAATCCCCCCTTGGAACCATTTACTTTTGGAATCATCGTCTCTCCCCCCTCCCCCCACCCCCACAAGTGTGACTTTATTTTGACCATTGTGTACCTTCCATTAGAGTGTTGTTTTATTGGAAGAAGTTTTTATTTGTCATTTACCGTTTCCTTCCCTGTCTTCTTACTTCTCCCCTTTCCCTTCCCCCACACCCCTTGTCACCATTACCAACACTGCTTAGACAAGGTTCAGCGCTTAACAATGCATGTAGCAGCTTCAGCCTTGTAAAGATGTCCGGCCTCGGTGTGCGGTAATGGTCTGGGGGCGGTGATGGGTAAGTACCGTCTGGCCCCTATGGAGTAGGAGGCTGGTCTGCTGTGGAGAAAAAATCCTGTGGAGAGAGGAGAGAGCGAGTGCGCCTAGCGCATTATCCGGGTGGATGGTTCTAAACGGGAGGGGAGGGGGTGCGCTCACCTTCCGTACATCTTGTTACAAGCATTCAATGGAATGTGGAAAGGACGTTGTTGACTATTGACGGAGGAGGCAGGCGTTCCCGTGTCCGGCTGCAATAGATCTGACCGCAATAGCTGGTTTTGTTGGTAGAGTCCTTATTTCCCAAATTGAATTAGCCCTCCATAGTCGTTGGTGTGGACTCAAAGGAGGGAGTTTGGGTATTTGTCGGCAATATTAATGAAGGGATAGCTGGTTTTCCGGTACGGTCCTTATCTCCCAGGTTGGTTTACCTCTTCGTAGTCGCTGGTATTGACACAGAGGAGGGAGGGATTCAATCACGTACTGGTCGGCAATATGAGTAGTGGTGAGGGGATACCCCCTTCCTTCATGCTCTCACCTCCACAATTGAAAGCTGTGCAATATAGGTTGTTCAGTCCTATCAATCAGGTGAATAGTTTATGGATACAGGCTGGGTATTGTCTCCAAGCACTTCCTCACTGTAAGGATACATTTTCACAAGGCAGTAATATATCGGTCCAGATGAAATGTTGTTAAACTGACGCGTTTCATCCACTAAGGGATTTCATCAGAGGAAATAGTATGAATAATTAATATTTGCAGCTTCGGGAACAAACTGTGGTACGGTTATAGTACCGTTAAACCATAAAAGTAATAGTGTAGTACTTAGTGTGAATATGTTACGGAGTCGGCTACCGGGGCACGAAATCTTTGTTATCATTATATTATGTGTTTGTTATCAGGTGGTATTCACCAGAGCCCCTGGTGGTGGGGATGGAATTGGCTGCGCTCCAACAACAGGTCATGCCCCGTTAAACCGGACTTGTAGGAGAAGTAAGCGGGTTTCAGACCAGGCCGGAAGGGACCGGCGGTTGACAAACTACATGGAACACTAAACTGAGCACAGAGGACAGAAGGTAGGTCACAGGACTAGACAAGAAGGACCAGGGCTCGCACACATGCAGACATATGGCGGAGCCCCCGAAGGGGTGACACAAACAAACTCTCCAGGAGAAGTAAGGATAGACTGGGCAGGAAGATACACTAAGGAGGGAGAACCGGGGTTAGAAACACTGGAGATAACAAGGTAGGTACAAGGCAAGGATAGAGGGCAAACAACAGTCAAATCACTAGGCGAGAAGCACTAGGCACACAAGGAAGCACATAACAGCACTGATAGGCAGAAGCTATAACCGGCGCTGAATGACTGTAAGCACCGGTCTAATAATGAGGCTGCTAGCCCCTGATAGGCTGCAATACCTAAGGTTACTGATTGGCTGAGGAATCCCCTGGACAGGAGAGAGCTTTGTCTGGATTGGAAGAGACGGAAGCTCGCGCCCGCAACGAGACGTGGCTCGGCTCCACGTGCTGTTTGTTTACATGTCGCACGCGGCATGAGCTGGAGACTCTGGATGGTGTGGAAATCTTGAAGAATCTTCTTGGCACGGATGTTACATGCTGGTACCCACTGATGTTCCTCTGGGCCATACCCCCTCCAGTGAAACAGACCTTGGACCTGTGCACCTGGCCTTGGACCTTCTTGGAATCCAAAATAGATTCAATCTCATATTCTTCTTGACCATCCCGAGGAAGTGGAGATGGTTTAGACAGACATCCAGTTTGGAATCTCCTAGAGCAATGGAAAGGTTTGAGAAGGGACACATGGAAGGTGTTCGGAATCCTTGTACTACGGGGAAGACTCAATCTGACAGCTACCTTATTGATCTTCTTGATAATAGAGAACAGGCCAATAAATCGTGGACCCAACTTCCTGGATGGCTGACGAATACAAATATTCTTAGTAGATAACCATACTTTGTCACCTACTTTAAAAGAAACTTTCCTCCTCCGTTGGTCCATTCTTGATTTATTGGTGACAGCTGCCTCCTGAAGAGACTTGTCGACCTTGGTCCAAATTGCCTTGATTCTGTTTCCCATGGGTCTGGAATCTGAAGATTGATCCACCTCAGGCTGATGAAAAGAGTTGGCACATGGATGGTGACCCAAGACGCAAAAGAATGGGGATAATTTGGTGGCATAGTGAGTGGCGTTGTTATAGGCGAATTCCACCCAGGCCAGATTCTGAGTCCAGTTGTCCTGGAGCTTGGAAGTATAGCATCTTAGGTATTGCTCTAGGCTTTGATTGGTACGTTCAGTCTGACCATTGGATTGCGGGTGGTACCCTGATGAAAGACTGACCGTAATGCAAAGTAACTTGCAAAAAGCTTTCCAGAATCGAGCGATGAACTGTGAACCTCTATCTGAAACAATGTCAATAGGAAGGCCATGGAGTCGAATGATATCTCGCACAAACAGGTCAGCCAACTCTTGAGCGGAGGGCAATCCTTTCAACGGTACAAAGTGAGCCATTTTACTAAAACGTTCAACCACCACCCAGATGGTGGTGTTACCCAAGGAGTTATTAAGCTCCGTGACAAAATTCATGCAGAGGTGTGTCCAAGGACGTTTGAGAATGGATAAAGGATGAAGAAGACCCCCAGGCAATGAGCGTAACAACTTATTTTGAGCGCAGACCAGAAAAGAACTGACAAATTCTCTAACTCTAAAATCTTTGGACATTACGAGAAAGTAATTTCAGGGATTTCTGTACTCCAGGGTGTTCAGCGGTTCTGGAAGAATGTATTTCCAGGAAAACGGATATTCTGAGCCTTTCCGGAACGATAAAATGGTTGCGCGGAGTACCGGTGCCGAGGTAAAAGCTTTCTTGAGGGCGTGAAAGGCCTTAGACGCTTCGGAAGGCCATCGAGGTGGATCAGCCGCTTTAAGGTCAGAAATCGGTGTTACCAACATTGACATCCCTCTGATAAAGCGTCTATAATAGTTGGAGAATCTCAGGAATCCCAGGAATGTGTAGCCTTGAGATTGGTAGGTTGAACCCAGTGCAGTATCGCCTTTACTTTAGCTGGGTCCATAGCAAAACCCTTCGGGGAGATTACATAGCCTAAGAACGTGACCTCGTCTACCTCAAACTGACACTTTTCAGGTTTAGCAAAGAGGCGATTCTCCCAAAGCCAGGTAAGGACTTGCCGGACATGGAAGCGATGCAACTCCAAGCTAAGGGAAAAAATGAGTATGTCTTTCAGGTATACGACAATGAAGTCCCCAAGGAATTCTCGTAGAACCACGTTTATAAGGTCCTGAAAGATGGCCGGAGCATTGCACAGCCCGAAGGGCATTACCAGATACTCATAATCGGCCGGATCCAGAACTACGTCCGTCTTCCATAGACGGACTTAATTCACTGAACAATAGCTACTGCGCATGCGTAGTAGCTATTGTACGTAATCTGCGTATCATTTTGATACGTAGATTGCGTATATGCGGTCTTTTAGACCTTTAGCTATTGTTCAGTGAATTACGTCTGTCTATTGAAGACGGACGTAGTTCTGGATCTACCCCAATGTTCGTAAGGGTATTGAAGGCTGTCTTACACTCATCGCCTTCACAAATCCTGTCCAAATTGTAGGCGCCCCGCAGGTCAATCTTGGAAAAGATGGTCGCCCCTCTGAGACGATCAAAGAGATCTGAGATACGAGGAATGGGGTATGTGTTTTTGACTGTAATCTTGTTCAGGCTGTGGTAGTCGATACAGGGCCTAAGCGAGCTGTCTTTCTTGGCCACAAAAAAGCCAGCACTGACTGGCGATTTTGAAGGGCGGATGAAGCCTTTACGGAGGTTCTCCTGGACATATTCCTCCATGGCCGATGTCTCTGGAGAGAGAATAATTTCCCCTTGGGGAGTTTGGCTCTGATAATTAGCTCATTGGCACAGTCCGACTCCTGATGTGGAGGAAGTTCCTCTGAAGCCTGGTCACTAAAAACATTCGCAAAGTCGGCATACTGAAAAGGAAGCCTTGAAGTGGAAGTCTGGGCTATGCGAATGGGATGCAGAATACAGGTTCTGGAACAGGATTCACCCCAGCTGATGATTTCTTCCTTTCTCCAGTCGATGATTGGGTTGTGGGTGAATAACCAAGGATGACCTAGGACAAGGTGGGTCGAGGGGCTTTGAATAAGAAGGAACTTGATGAGTTCCAAGTGACAGCACCCGATAGAGAGGCGGAGAGATGTAGTACTTCTGCGAATACTTCCCTCAGCGAGGGGTCGTCCATCCGGTCAAGCGGTCAAGGGAGAGGCAATGACCTTGTCTTCCAAGTTCAAGGATTGGGCAAATTCACTGTCCATAAAGTTACCGGCTGCTCCACTGTCGACCAGAGCCCGCAGATTAATAATTTGATTGTTGACAAGCAGTTGAGCCGGCACCAGAAGGGAATTTTTCTTAGAAATGAGATGAGTACCCAGACGGAGCCCTTCACCCTCCGACTGGGTTTTCCACCGGTGCGGGTTTATTGGGACCGTTATCCACTCAATGAGCTTTTCCTCCACAATAGAGGCAGAGGCCTAACTGCTGTCGGCGGGACTTCTCTTGCTTGGACAAGCGGTAAGTACCAATTTGCATTGGCTCTTCACCAGGAGAATTCTCAGGGGAAACTTGGACTGAAGAACACAAGGAAGGAGCAGAGAAGTCTCTCTCTAGCCGACATTCCTTCAGGCGCCGATCCACTTTAATTGCTAATCTCATGAGATCGTCCAGACCTTGAGCAGCTGGGAATTGCACCAGTGCATCCTTCACTTGTTCTGAGAGGCCGACACAAAATTGACTATGCAAGGGAGGGTCATTGCATCCACTGTCGTTATACCACTGCTGGAATTTGGCACAATAATCCTCTGCAGACCTCCTGCCTCAGGGCGTGAAGCTTGGACTCCGCAGTAGCCAAGCGGTCTGAATCGTCATACAGAAGGCCCAGGGTTTCAAAGAATCCATCAACCGTCTGTCTCACTGGGCTGTCAGACAGGAGGCTAAAAGCCCAAGACTGGGGGTCCCCCTGGAGAAGGGTAATGATGAATCCAACCCTTTGGAGTTCTGTACCGGACGAATGGGGTCTGAATTGAAAGTACAGTTTACAACGCTCTTTGAATACCAGAAATTAGGACCAGTCTCCTGTGAATTGATCCGGTAAATTAGCTTTGACATCCTAAGTGGCCTGAGGTGGAACAGAAGCAGAAGCAGCAGCTGGTGCAGCCTGAGGATGAAGAGCAGCGATGACCTCATCCTGGGAATGTACACGAGCGGTTAGTTTTTGGACCATCTGTCCTAGATTGAAAATCTGAGCGATGAGCGTGTTGATGGCTTCACTGGTGAGGTCCATGTTACCAGATCTGGTAACCTGTGAGGGGCTGGTTATAATGTTACGGAGTCGGATACCGGGGCACGGAGTCTTTGTTATCAGGTGGTATTCACCGGAGCCCCTGGTAGTGGGGATGGAATTGGCTGCGCCCCAACAATAGGTTGTGCTCTGTTAAACCGGACTCATAGGAGAAGGAAAGGAAACCCAAGATGGATACCAGACGGTGCGGAAAGGAGAAAACAAGTAAGCGGGTTTCAGACCAGGTCGGAAGGGACCGACCGGTGACAAACTACATGGAACACTGAACCTAGCATGGAGGATGGAAGGTAGGTCACAGGACTGGACAAGACGGACCAGGGCTCAAAAACATACACTAAGAAGGGAGATTCGGGGTTAGAAACACTGGAGATAACAAGGTAGGTACAAGGCAAGGATAGAGGGCAAACAACGGTCAAACCACTAGGCAAGAAGCACTTGGCACACACGGTAGCAGATCACAGCACTGACAAGCAGAAGCTATAACCGGCACTGAATGACTGTAAGCACCGGTCATATAGAGGCTGCTAGCCCCTGATAGGCAGGACTGCCTAAGGTTACTGATTGGCCGAGGAATCCCCTGGACGGAAGAGAGCTTTGTCTGGATTGGATGAGACGGGAGCGCGCGCCCGCAACGAGACGCGGCGTGGCTCCACGTGCTGTTTGTTTACATGTTGCACGCGGCAGAGCTGGAGACTCTGGACGGGCAACAAGCAACGGAGGCTGATGGCACCTGACGGCAAACACCAGGTGGAGGGTAAGTGGCGCTGGGTGCAGGCTTCTGGCGGCACTTAACAGAATCATAGACTAAATGTTGTTTGCACTCAGATATCATGGGCTTGAGTCAGAGCTTATCAGTGTTTATACCGTCGCCATGGACTCCTGACCTCGTGTATGCTTCAGACTGTCTGGAAGCCCAGCCAGTCTGTGGTCTTGTGGTGCCCTTCTCCTTCTGCAGAGATCTCGAGGGGGGGTTCACCTTGACAGAGGGAGTTGTTGATACGCCGCAGTCTTTCTGGTCTTCCACGCTGGTGTGGATGTTGCTATGCCAACGGTTCCCATGCTGTCAGCTGTGAAGCTATGGAAGCCTCGCTCGCTACTGGGAGACTGCTGCCGATGTTATTACACTGTTACTCATGGGGCTGTGGTTTTATTACTTTATTAATGAATGAAGCTTCCTATTAAAGCTTGAGACAATCTTGTATTTACAATAAATGATAAAGCTTTATATGGCCAACGCGTTTCTTCACACAATGGTGACTTCATCAGGGGTGTAATGAATATAATGGATGGGAGAGGTATTTATGGAGTTGTGGGGGTTGATTGACACAGTGGGAGGTGGTTTCTTTGCTGACCGAGTACACCGCTGACACACGCTAAATTAACATCCCCACCAACAATCCTGTTTATTATATGACTACTCTTACTCCCCATATACCAGACAAGTACCAAGATCTATTACCCTCACTTTTGAACTTTGGACTTTTAAATATAGTGACTATTGGGACTATTGGGAAACTAAGAGGAAGCTGCTGGTACTTAGACACCACCCAGACAGGGATTTGGAGCGCTGGACCCTAGACTACTACTTAGGAAACAAAAAATAGAAAAAAGAGAATGTAGAGCGCTGCACAGGTCCACTGATTTATTAATATAGTATCAAATATGAAGACATATTAATGTAACAATAAAAAACATAAAATGGACTGAAAATCATATACATTCATCAACAGAGATCTACCGTGGTTGTATAAATAGGCTGTTGATCAGACAGCCTATAATGAGGTTAATATACACTCTGCACACCAATTGCATATATTAAAAGTTGCTTGCAGAAATGATATCCACTGAAAGACTTTAGGATTTGGCTGATATTATAAGTCACAAGAAAACCAGAATGGAGAATATTATAAAGACCGCTGTAGATTAAATGAAATGCAGTACTTAGGTGGATCTAGACGTCAGGCCAGTAAAGTTAGTGTCTCAATCTAATTCCAAAAGCTTAATCTGCTTATTTGTATACATCCACTTTCCTTATATACCGGGAAGGCTGTGGGATCCCCAAAGTGATGTTTAGACCGGAGCATCCACTCTATTAACCAGTGTCTTTCAATTTTGCTCACTTGGAGAAACTGGAACTTATCATGAGATGAGCTCAATTAATCATAGGCTTAAAAGTTTTTTACAGTATTCGCAAGTGGTTTCTGGTTTCTGGCAGCCAAAATGAAGGAAGCAGCGAAAATGAATGAACAGACCGGCATTCAAAGCGGTCAGCCAGTCTAATGCACCTGCCGCTACAGACAGCGGGCGGACCGCAAAGCGGACCGCCTACACATGGATGGAGGCGGCGGCGGTTGCAAATTAGACTTTGAAGCAGGACTGACGGCAATGGGGATAGAGCCAAAGTTGGAATGAAAATCGGTAGCTGGAGTAGGTACCAGTGAATAAAATTCCGGTGTGGTTATGTGCAAGGCAGCAAATAAATCAGCAGAGTGGTAGAGTGGTAGATCAATAGCAGGTATTCAGTCCCAAAAGTGTCTCTACCTCTACGCGTTTCTCTACTGCTGTAGTTTCTTCAGGAGGAAACAACCATGGTAGATCTCTGTTGATGAATGTATATTATTTTCAGTCCATTTTATGTTTTTTATTGTTACATTAATATGTCTTAATATTTGATACTATATTAATAAATCAGTGGACCTGTGAAGCGCTCTACATTCTCTTTTTTCTATTTTTTGTTTAATTTAGGGACTTATCCCCCTAGTTAGAGCTGCTGTTCAGGTTCTCTGTATTGTACAGATAGACTTGACATACCGTAGCGCTCCAATAGATTGTTTTTTTCTATTACTTAGGAAAGACTGTCATCATAAAGAATCGCTATCAGCAAAAGATATGTCTCTATTTTCTTTAGAAATAGAATTGTTATTAGCGCAACTAATATCATTAAAGTAGAATTAAAGTTCTAGTAATAGTAAGGATAAGAAAACTTAAGCTTAAGTCTGCCTCTTTGCCGTAAGTAAAAAATTTTCATGGTTTAGTTCCACAAGATTTTGATTATCTATATGCTAAATGTGGTAAAATAGCGAGCTATGCCAACAATTTCACTTCAAGGGCCTCATTCACTAAACGCGATTTTGCTAAAATCGCCAAAGGCGATTCACTAAGCTAAAAATCACGTGATTTTAGTAATTTTTTAATTGCGGGTTCGAAAATCGCAGTCCCGACTTTTTTGTATTACAAACGCGATTTCACCGAATCGCAGTGAAATCGCATTGAAATAAAAAAACATAAATTCGCCTCTATAGAGGGGCGAATTTATGTTTTTTGGGCCGATCACGACCATTAAAACACATGTCTGTATACCAGACATGTGTTTTTGTGTTGAAAAATCCTAAGTTCGGCATGTCTGCAATGTGCATCTGTAAATTTCTTCCGTGCAGGAGATGAAGAAGAAACCTTGTCACCTTGATCGCGACGTCTGCAATATAACCTCCCAGCAGTAGCGGGCGCTGTTTAACTGCTTAAATATTGAATCTCCTAATATAGCCGTCCACATAGACATGTGACCAGCTTCCTCAAGCTGCCATTGGTGGAGACTCCTCCTTTTTGGCGTCTCTCCTCAAGGGAACGATTCTGCTTCTCAGCTGTGTACAGTGTGTGTAAAAAAAAAAAAAAAATTCTACAAAGACATTAACCCTTTCAATAATTTAATAAAGTGTTACATATGTAAAAAAAATAGTAAACCTAACTAACATTACCCCCTACGTGTATGCACTTACCTTAGGAGGTCATCTCTCCTAATCTAAGTGTATGACATAAACTGTTACATGTGTATAAAAAAAAAAAACTTTTTAAAACTCACCATTAGATGTCCGCATCTTGGGAGCCTTCAAATGTTCTTAAAATAAAGAATTCTTCTCTTGTCTTGCATCTCTAAATTTCCGTGCAGGAGATGAAGAAGAAACCTTGTCACCTTGATTGCGACGTCTGCAATATAACCTCCCACCATTAGGGGTCGCTGTTTTAATTCTAAAGCTGACAAAATTAACAGTACTGCTTTTTTTTTTTACACACACTGTACACGCAGTTCGGTATGGCTACAAGTGTAAAATCGCCGCGATGCCCCGCGATGCGATTTTTCAGTAAAATATCGCCCTTAGTGAATAAGGCCCCAAATGAGGTGGAGGCCTTGAGGCAAACTTGGAGTGCGATTATTAATCCTTCTGATAAAGGAGGAAATATTATAATCTGGGGTGAATATTTATATTTAGCTGAAGCATTTAGACAATTGTGTGATTATAATTGCTATAAAAGAGTGCTATTCAATCCTACTAACAACTTTCTTATCTCTTATAGAAAATTATTAAACAGGCCCATTTGATGGGAATATAGGAAAAACCCAAAAGCACGATATATCATTAATGACACTACATTAGAAAACTACTGAGGTGGAAAGGGATCTAGGAGTAATTATTTCATGTGACTTAAAGGTAGCCAAGCAATGTAACAAAGCAATGAAAAAAAAGGAAGTCAGATGCTTGGTTGCATAGGGAGGGCAATTAGTAGCAGAAAGAGAGAAGTAGTGATGCCCCTTTATAGATCTTTGGTACGATCTCACCTAGAATACTGTGTTCAGTTCTTGAGGTCATATCTCTGTATAGACATAAATACATTAGAGACTGTGCACAGAAGAGCAACTAAAATGGTCCATGGCCTGTGTCACAAAACATACCAAGAAAGGCTAGAGGAACTAAACATGTATAGCTTGAAGCAGAGAAGGGAAAGGGGGGCTAGAGGAGGGTGGAATAATAGAACATGAGGTCATGCATTTAAACTGGAGGGTGGTAGATTCAGAGGAAATGTGCGTAAAAATTACTTCACTAAAAAGGTGTTAGAAAAGTGGTATAGCCTCCCCTCTGAGGTGATTGATGCTAACACAGTAGAACAGTTTAAACATGCTTGGGATAAATATAAGGATATCCTAAATCTCAAACTAAATTGAGGGTAAATAGGGTCTAGATTCAGTATAGGTTTAAATAAACAACTGAGCAGACTGGATGGGCCATGTGGCTCTTATCTGTATCTTATATGTTTCTATGTAATATTGTCCAACTCTGATTTGCAATACTTATGGATAGAATTTCCTAAGACAGCTACGTTATATTTTTTACCTAAAAATCATATACCCAGGATACATTGGGCATCCTCCCGAAAATTAGAGGTATGTGCCTTGTAAGTTGTAATGTAGAGTCACTCTACACTTCTAGTCATTCCTTAGGTATCAAGGCTGTCAAATTTTTCTTAGATCAGGAAGGTTGTGGGGAGTTTTATAATTTTTTATTAGATCTTTTGGAGTTTGTATTACTTTATATTTAATTTGTCATTTTATGTACATCAACATGGGGCGGCAATGGGCGCAGCATGTGTACCTAGCTCTGCAAACCTCTTTGTGGGCTGATGGGAGAGTGAAGTGGTGTTCAAATTTCAGGAATTTGTATCACACGTACATCTTTGGCAACGTTACTTAGATGACGTGTTGATGATCTGGGAAGGAAATGTGGAGCTTTTATGTACCTCTTTTAAGATATTGATGATAATGACCTGAATATCCGGTTAATTTTTGAATATAACCAGACCAGTATATCTGTACTGATAATGACCTATGTATCATCTTAGGCCCTAAAATAGACACAATGTGGCGAAGAGCAAAAAATGTGAAGGATTCATTACTGCATAGCCATTACAACCCCAAGGAAAATAGAGTGAAATTTACTAAGGGATCCTTCACTTGTGGCAATTGTAGCCAATAAAGATATATGAAGGTAACAATACACTTCTCAGATAAATTTAATTGTAGTCATGAAATCAAAGAGTTCATTAATTTTTCTTCTTGTGGAATTATCTACTATGTAACTTGTTCTTGCAACAAACATTATGTAGGTATGACCAAGCGTGCTTTACTTACTAGAGTAAATGAACATACACGTGATATCATAAATGCAAAGAAAGACAAGTTAAGGATAAAACCACTTGCTAGTGTATTAAGGCATTTTTTGCAGCTTCATTGACCCAGATCCTGGGATACAGCCGTCAGGGGAATTATGTACAGCGTGTACGTAATTCCCCTGTCTAGAAGGTTGTGCGCATGCTCACAACCTTCTTATGACGCCGTAAGTGTACGTGACTAACTAACTAACGTTACGTACACTGATTCACCTTGAGAAAGGCCACGGAGGTAGCTGAAACACGTTGGTATAGGAAGACTCTAGCTGCATCGAGGCGTACAGTACGGTACTATTGTAGACTAATGTTGCCTAACAGAAACATCCTTCATGAGGATTTTACAGCAGTTGAGATACCTATGTTATTTGATGTAAAAAGCTCAAGCTACACTATTGTACGCACATCTGTATATCTGCATATCTTCTATATAGTGTGGTTTTACACTATTGCAGTTTTTCCCACCCCCTATGTGAAAGTATTGGAGAAAGAAACACACTACAGAGAGGACATCCTTTACTTCATGAAAATTCAGGCAATTACATCTGACAACATTGGAGGAATTCGTGTGAAGTGGGGATAAAGGGCCTGATTCAGAGGCAGAAAATAAGAACTTAAAGTTACACCTGGGCTAAACCATGTTGATTTCAGGGGAGTCAAATTTCATTTGTTGCAACAGTATTATAGTTAAAAGGTGGTTTCCCAGCTCAAGTCTAATTAGCAGTTTAAAAGTGAAGCTGATCAGGTATCTGTGTGCAATAAGTAAAAGCAAAGCATTCTCCCTGCATGCATAGAATAAAATTAACTTTTCTCCCCCTGAAATCAACATGGTTTTGCCCAGGTGTAACTTTAAGTTCTTATTTTCAGCCTCTGAATCAGGCCCAAAGTCCTTTGGAGAGAATCCTTTGTTTTTCTGATACGCTGATGACTCAAGAGGAGGAATTGTGAGTAGAATACTTACAATATTACATAATATATCCATACGTTCTATAGGAGGGTCTTGTCCCTCTCTTCTTCCCCTCTTCTCTTACATGTTCTATTGAGGAATATAAGAAGAAGTGAAAGTGATACAGCTTTCACATCACCAACTCTGAAAAACCCGGGTCTAAAAACCCGGGTTTTTCCGGGAAAGAAATGCCGGGTCAAGAAAAAAAGACACCTTTTTAAGCACCAAAAACTCGGGAAATTCCCGGGTCTGACCTTTTCACATCACCAATGAATTTCCCAGATTTGTCCTGTGTTAATGCATAAATATTAGTAATTGTGAGGGCGTAAAATAAAGTCATATTCATATTGATTTATATTAATCAGTGTATTGATTACTGTGTTCGGATAGACAGGGTTTCAAATAAGGAAGCAAATATGGGCCTGAACACATTCATGCATAATGGTTGAAATGAATGTATTTTATAAGAAACATAATAATAACATAATAAGTAACATAACATTAATAGGTAACAGTAAAAATATATTATGGTATCAAATCAGAGAACAAGTGATTTATTCCACAGGAAAGCTGTTTGCCCCCAAGGGAAGTGACATTCCAAATACCACTTAGGTAGGGCGTAATATTATCTATACACAGGTGGCCAGTTTTATGGTGGCAATTATTGATGGAGGTCCCCTATCCCTCCCTCAGGGACAGGATTCCAATGCCCTGCCCTAGGGATGACTAAACATCATTCCAAAATAGGGCTGTCCGTGCTCAGTACACATGCTGGAATATTACATTAATTTGATATATTATTGGGATCAAAAGGATATATGTAGCTTAAAATACTGTTATAGGCCCATAAACGAATATACAGATTCATTAAGTATCGATCACATTTCAACGGTATGCATGCACAGGCTTATCTTTGCGAGCTTTCTCGTTTATAACCATAATACTGTATTTAAGATTGTTTCTATTATTTTATATGTATGTGTTCTGTATATGTATAAATAAAAACTGTTCCAATGTATTTTAATATGCTTCAATTCACATCTTTATCGCCAATCACCTTTAGAACATTATAATTTGTTTATATTTAGAACCATTAGATAGCTTGTAACATTCTAAGAATAACTATGTATCCCAATATGATATTGCTAGTTGCGCTTGCATATTATAATCACAAATAGATTTTGTTTAAAATGTCTAAAGATGAGATAGGGTAATAAAATATGCTAATTTACCCTCCTGATGAGCCAAAGTTTGAGGGAGAGCCAATCCCAGAAAGGACCAAAAGATTAATCAATTGTGATGTCATGTTTCTTTTGTCTCAAATGTAAATAAAAGAACAGTCTGTCCATGGAGAAAATAAGAAGGTTTCTATAGTGATGCCTTGGACAGACTGTTTCCTGTGCATGCGTTGATTGGTGAGATAAACTACATTTTGGCTCTATTATTGTATTTTCTGTATATTATTGTTACATTTTTTTAGTAAAACTCTTTTTGTGCGTTGGAACACAACTTGCGATCTGGACATTGTTTATTTGCGGATCTATGCAATTTATGCAACTTTTGCGCAATATTATTGCAATTGATAAACTATATGTAATAATTAATTAATATCTTATAACAACATCAAATATACTTCAACAAATTGGGGGCTACGAGTCAGGAGCTCATATCCCTTCGCAGCCTTCGGTTTCTAACAAAAGGTGGTAAGTATTACACATTTTTATTTTTTACATTCTTTTTACTGTGTTAGGTAACTGGAAGACTGCCTAAAAGGATACTGGGCCTGATCCAAAGTAACGCCCGCCGTCGCTCGGACGGCGGGCGTAAGCATAAGTCAGGAGCTCCCTTCGCAGCCTTCGGTTTCTAACAAAAGGTGGTAAGTATTACACATTTTTATTTTTTACATTCTTTTTACTGTGTTAGGTAACTGGAAGACTGCCTAAAAGGATACTGGGCCTGATCCAAAGTAACGCAACGCCCG
>WWET01006282.1:43313-62573 GCA_011038615.1 Limnodynastes dumerilii
TTTAGTAAATTTAGCCCTTAAATTCAACAAACATATGGTACACGTACCCCACAGTGGCAAATGCAGTATTTTGAAAGGGGGGTTTCCAATGCATGTAATACATGTGGGTTATTTTAGCATACCTCAAAACATTTTGGATCCCGAAAATGGGACAATTATCATGCCGCACGGGGCAAAAATTGAAATAATACATTTTTTAAAACCCTGCCTCCAGTGTAGGCCACTTATCAGGACAAACTGGAAGGCAGTGGTTGGTGAAGTCTGTCAGGGATGCGAATGTTCACCGCCTGACGCATTTCAGGCCTGGACGAGGCCTTATTTCAAACCCAGAGTTTGCAACTCTTCCGTTATCCGGGAGACTCACAAAATTTGGTTATTTCTTCCATGTATCCCAAAAGAGCCAGCAAAATCTCCTGCAACAGGCTTGAGGCCGTGATTTAATGCAAATCGTGTACCCAGGTCCTGACCACATGCCTATCAATACTGTTAGTAGAATTGGACAGGACTTAATGATGTCATTTGCATCATAAGAGCTTCGCCCCATCCCTAGTAGCACTATGAATAGTGACATTGATGAACAGGGAATGGGCTTCAGGGCGCACTTTGCATAATTTGTGTCATCAAGCCCCGCCACAACCCTAGTAACACTACGAATAGTGGCATTGATGAAGCCCTGCTAGATCTCCTGGAGAGAAGAAATAGAAAGTTTGTAACCCTACACCGGGGTGGGGAATCTCTGGTCTGAGGGCCGTATAAGGCCCCCCCCCCCAATATAATTTGGTCTGACCCTCGGCAGGTGGGACGTGAGCAGGGGTGTGGCTTAGCCTCCGGACATGCTCTCCAGAGCTCAGAGCTGTAGGCTCCGGATCCCAATCCCAATCTGTCTGGGTCAATCAAGAGATATTGGTATTGGTTTTTGTTATCTTCAGAGAGGTTTGCTAATACCTATAAGGAGGTCCTTTGGGACCTGTTTTAGAGGGGACAAATAAAGCTGGTAAAAGGGAGGAGGGGGATATATGGGACAGAGGGGGGTTTTGACAACTGGAGAAATATAAGACATAATGATGAAACAGAAGATGACTCCTGGGGCCAGATATACTAAGCTGCATAAAAAGAAAAGAAGAGATGTTACCCATAGCAACCAATCAGATTCTAGATGACATATTCTAGTATGTAATAGAAAAGTGAGAGCTAGAATGTGATTGGTTGCTATGGGCAACATATCTACTTTTTATTTTGTGCAGCTTAGTAAATCTGGCCCCTGGGGTTTCCATGCAGAGAATGACTTGGTAAAGGAGTTGAATAGTTATGGGTTGCCCTAATTAAATCTCAAAGTAGTGTGGAAATCTGTATAAGGTCATTTACATTCATTTAAAAAGCCAGTATTACATGCATTTTGACAATGGATACACAGACAGAAGGTGGTAGTCATATGTTAATTAAATGGTAGTCATATGCTAATTAACAATGAACAAATACTGGCTTTCTAGGAAGAGTTGTAACTCCTCCCCCTCAATTCTGGTCCAATCAGAATACAACAGAGTTTAATACAGATTAAGTTATGCTAGGAAGGTTCAGTTGAAAAATGTAGAGATACGGTTTGAATATGACCTGGGGTTGTGGACAGATGGTACAATGAGGTAACTGCTAAAATCTCTCTCTCTTTCCATAGCTATTAATCTTTATATCCTATCTATCTAACTTACTATCTCTCTATAATATGCATTCTGGTTTAAACACACTTAAATTTACTTATGTCTGATCCTGCTAGATAAAGAAAAATCCCTGAGTTAGACTCTGCCATTTTGAATGCCATGTGCTGGCAGCCATTTTAGATGCTTTGTTTGAATGGATAGGTGTAGTATTGATGTATTTCTGTTATCTGTATAATAAATTATTGTTAAATCTTTGGTGACCTTATTAGATCTATCAGAGCAAATCTTTTTAATTAAAACTTCAACAGTAGGTTGAGACTGTTCAGAGATGAAGATGAGGGGAGATATCCCTAATGATAAATTTATACAAATCTGAGTCCTTAAAGTGTAGCCAAGTAAACCATACATCTCTAAATTTTTCATAGGTCTGGTTAATGTCTGACTCAATGTCGTCCATGGACATGTAAAATCTTGGTGAACCATGATCAAATTGTTGGGGGGTGTTGAGATCACCAGAGGGTGGGGATGATGGCCTTAGCAGCTGCATTGAGATAGCAGAGCAAGGAGTGCTTGTAGGCTGATACCAAAATTGGCTGCCAATTTAGAAGCCAGAATAAAGGGTCATCCGGAGCCTCCCTGCCAACGATTTTATCAGAAAGTCTAATAACTAAGACCCAAAACTCTTGTAAGGAGGGGCACTCCCAACATATGTGGAATAGGGAGTCTGCCACTGTTTGGAATTGCCAACAGAGATTTGTAATACTAGGGTAAAATTTGTGTAGAGTTTTTGGACAATGATATCACCTGGAGAGTAGTTTGTACGATTGTTCTAACACATCTATTTATAGAACAGTTGAGGGAGAACTTAAAGATTTCCACCTTTCATTGTTCGTCAATAGTTTTTTGCAAATCTCTTTTCCACAGTTTGGTGAAGTGGGGGATGAAGGGAGGATATTCATCCAATAACATTTTTTATAAGTGAGAAATCATGTGTGAGGGGTGAAAAGGCATCCAACATAAAGTTTCAAGTAAAGTTTCAAGTGAAGAGGCAAAGATGAATAAATTGTCGGTCTTGAAGATATTTTCAAAAGGTGCCATGTTCCTTGTAGGTCGGCAAAGGAGAGTACATGTTGCCTATCTGTCAGTTGGTCTATTATAAAGACCCCTGTGGTGATCTAATGCTTAAAATCATGAAGGTTAGTTCCTGAAGGGAACTGCAGATTAGCTAGGAAGGATTATATGGGGGAGGCCATAGACGAGAAACTATCCAGCGCTTGCAAACTTTACCAAGTTTTAAGTGTTGGAGCGATGGTTGGGTGGGTGGTTCAAAGTTTTCCAAGGTGCCATTGTTGCAGAAAATCACAAAGGCCACACATTCAATCTCAACCCATTGTTTAGAAATTAAATTCTGGGTCCACTCCAAGATCCTTGTCAGAATGGTAGCCCTGTAGTAGGTGTAGATGTGAGGGTTTGTGTGTGTTGATTTAGCTTAGTCCCCCAAAAAATCAAAAAAATTCAATAATAATGTCTAATGTTAAAAATAGTTTTTAAAATGTAAAAAACCAATGCACGGCAAGCTATTAACCCTTTGCATGCTGGTGCATATAGTACTAAAAGGCACAGCATGTCCATGTCTTGCAGGGCATGCTGGGTCTTTTAGTACTATAAGCGTCAGAATGTCAAGTGTTATTGGCATGCTGCGTCCTAAATAATCTGTCCTATGAGATTTCTCCAAAGTTTTTGTTAAGTACATCAAGGAGACTCTGTTGGGTGATTTCTTGTGATAGGCCTTTGACCTGCAACTTATTTTGCATACCCCTATTATCTAGATCATGTACTTACAGTAATAAAGATCTGATACCTTTCAAATGGTGGGCCATCATGTTTCTAAGGTCAGAGAGCTGATCTGAAGCAGTGTTGTGCTTTTCTTCCAGGATATCTATTTGTGCTGAAATTTGTGAGAGGTCTTTTTGGAGGTTTGCAACCTCCTGACGGATGGAGTCTTGTAATCTACATTCAGCCTCCTTTTTTTTTAAATAATCTTAACTGCACTTCGCTAGATCAGAAACCAGTGCCAAAGACTGTCATGCATCTTCACCAGCACCTTGTCACTCTAAGGGCCTCATTCACTAAACGTGATTTTAGTAATTTTTTAATCGCGGATCCGAAAATCGCGGTCCCGGCTTTTTTCTATTACAAACATACAATGTTTGTAATTCACTAAATGCAATTTCACCGAATCGCGGTGAAATCGCATTGAAATCAAAAAACATAAATTCGCCTCTATAGAGGGGCGAATTTATGTTTTTTGGGCCGATCGCTACCATTAAAACACGTCTGTATAACAGACGTGTTTTTTTGTTGAAAAATCCTAAGTTCGGCATGTCTGCAGTGTGTAGTGCTCTACTGCTCTACTGTAAATTTCGTCACCTTCTGAAGTTATATTGCAGACGTCGCGATCAAGGTGACAAGGTTCCTTCTTCATCTCCTGCACGGACGAAATTTACAGAAGCAAGAAAAGAAAAGAATTCTTCATTTTAAGAACATTTGAAGGCTCCCAAGATGCGGACATCTAATGGTGAGTTTGAAAAAAGTTTTATTTTTTTTATACACATGTAACAGTTTCTGTCATACACTTAGATTAGGAGAGATGACCTCCTAAGGTAAGTGCATACACGTAGGGAGTAATGTTAGTTAGGTATACTTTTTTTTTTTACATATGTAACACTTTATTAAAAAATTTTTTACACACACTGTACACGCAGTTCGGCATGGCTACAAGTGTAGCCATGCTGTAAACAAAGAATTACAAGGATCACCTTTGCTGATCCTTGTAATTCAATGACTACAGCATGCCTACACATTGCAGACATGCAGAACTTAGGATTTTTGCAATACACGCAATATGCCGCTATTAGTTAAAGGGCTAATCGCGGTGATTTTTTAATTAAAATCACCACGATTAAGCCCTAAAAACATGGCGGCACATCGCCTGTGTTTGAAAAAATCGCATCGATATCGCGTGTTAGTGAATTTGGACAAAAATATAAAAAATTTGCGTAAATAAGCCTCCTTCCAAAATTTCTGAGCCTTACTGACAGCAGGTGTGGATTGGGAAAATAAAATGGCCCTTGAAAAAAGCTCTGGAATGGGCCTCATGCGGGTGGAACCAAATCACCTGTAGGAGGGGCATATTTAATGCACAAATAAAAGGCTATAAACAATTTTGCTATACCCAAAGCATTTAATGAAAACAAAGAATTGGGCTGTGATAACGTTATAAACAAAAAAATTGTATCCTCTGTGCTCAGTAAATACAGTATTAATGCTATTCTAGATACTTAAAACTGTACAGGGAATGTTATTTTCACATATTGCATAATACATGTTAGCTGACCACGGGAAGTTTGGATTCTGGAAGCTCGGTGAACGGGAGAGAAGTGTTTGATCACTAGAGCACCAACTAACATAGTAAATGTTCAAAATTTTGAGAGAAGAAGGCAGATTTAGTTGGCAGGTCACAGGGTGATGAATTATGAAGTTTGGTATGAACATGAATATAGCAAGGTGCAAATTTCATGGAAGGGATTTTTAGATGTAGATTCTTAGTTGAGAACCAGACATTATCTCCTGCTACAAGTTTAGGAACTTCCCTTCTTTTGCAATCTGCCTGGAGTTTGTAGCATTGGAAAGACTTAAAGAGAGGTGTTCAAACTGTTTTCCAGTTGTCAATGAATCTTCTCAAAGAAGACATAGAGGCTGGGGTGGCTGAAGCAGAGAACACAAGTTGCCGAGTATGTAATCCATGGACTGTATAGTATAGAATGGAGTGGAGTTGGAAGATTCATGGAAATTAATATTGTGAGCATGCTCTTCACAGAGAAGGAGGGTAGTCCTCATCTTGAGAGGATGATACGTACAGTCTCAGGAAGGTAGGTCTTGATTCACCCACTCTGTTTGGCTGTATGTTTGAGGGTAATATGCCATTGAAAATTTCAACTGAATTTGAAGGCTTTTGCACAAAGATTACCAGAATCAAGCCACAATCTATACTCCACGATCAGATACTATTTCCTCAAAGATTTTTATGATGAAGAAATGCAAGTTCTGGGGTGGAACTAGCATCTCTAGTGGTAGTGGTACAAAATGGGCCATCTTAGAAAAGTGACCCAAATGGTGGTGAATCCATCAGAAAGTGGCAAGTCTGTAACAAAATCCAGAGAAATATGGGTACATGGAGTGGATGCAATTGGCAACAGTTATAGTAAACTTGCAAAGGACTGTCTGGATATATCCTGAGCACATACACTGTATTTTTTTTACAGAGATTCTGTGTCCTGGAAAAGCATAGGCCACCAATAACTTTGCTGAATAAAGACTTCAGTTTTGGATGTTACCATGTCCAGGAAGCTTTGAACAGTAACCCACTGAAGAAGTTTCATCTGAAGTTTTTCTGAAACTAAAGTTTCAAGGCAGTGGAAAGACTTCAGAACATGCGGCTGAAACTCAGTGTGGGTCAGTGATTGGGCGTGACTCGAGATAGGATTCATCTGGTTGGAGAGAGTGGACAGCGCATCTGCTTTTTGATTCTTGGATCCTGGCTGTAAGGTGACTTAAAAGTTGGTCAGTATAGATGATATTAGAAAAGGCAGCTCCTTCCAGAATATTCCTCCTCTTCTCTTGTGCCATTTTCATATCCAGAAGCTCCCCTTGTTGCCAATGAAATAATTTTCTCCACAGGTGATAATTTTTGGAAGTATAATCCGCAGAAATGCAGATGATCATTTGGAGCCTTTTGTGAGAGGACATCCCTGACTCCCACTGATGAGGCGTCTACCTCCAAGATAAAGGGAGCTTTGATGTCCGGTTGGTATATCTGAGAGTTTGTATTAGATCCTGGAATGTGTTTTGACTCTCTATTGGCCACTTGGCCAGATAGGCTCCTTTTTTGGTGAAAGCAGAAATTGGCAAGATAGTGGTCAGATATCCTCTAATGAACGGGCACTGTATCAGGGTTTGCAGGGGAGGAGGGGTGCTACTGTGACTGCTTACAGGTGCCCCAAAATGCACCCAAGGAATTGACAATAGAGAAAATTGTAGGTGGAAGGGGCGGGATAGCGCAACCCCAAAGTTGTATCTGATTTTAGGGGGGGATGTTGAGATAGTGTCAGGAATATAACAGGATTATATATGTATGGTGGAATGGGTTAATTGAGGGAGAAGGAAATGGAGCAGTCTCTGAGTTCTTTTGAGTCAGGAACGTCTTGCTGCTGCCGTGATTTCAATAATATTCTTTGTGGATGATGTGGTCAGAAGCATGAAAAAGATAAAAATGTACAATAGTGTGACACCGTTTGATAATGGAGTAATGGTATAGAAGGTATTGCACTCACATGTAGGATGCAGAAATCACACGTGTAACGGGTGCTTGGGCTTGGACACGTAGAGCTCCTTCTGGATTGGAACTGATTTACATCTTTGATATTCAATTGCCTTGCTCTCCTTGAGGGATTATCGGTGGAAATGCTATATTCTACTAAAAGAGACATCATTATTTTCCAGTTGCAATTTAGCTGTACTTTCTGTCAACTTATTTACTGCATTTCACTGGCTTGCAACTATAGGATTTCACTGTAACATCATGACAATACCAGCTTGCCGGTCTTTACTATGGAACATAGCTGATGTATGAATACTTTTGATCTACGGTTAACCCTCAACCATTTTATGTGTACTATTGTGTGGCAATAATCTATTTTTTTTTTTTGTAAATTCTTTATTTAATTTCCAATAAAGCAACTGTCATACAAACAGTAGGACAACATCACAAATCAGTGTATATTACAAAACACTCAGGGAGGCAAACAGTTCCGGGCAAAAAGCCATTGAAATCTGAGCGCTTTACATTGGTATTGAGGCCATTGTTATACACCAGAGTGTATGGTTAACTAATATTCAAAGGACATGTGGAAAGGGAGGCAGGAAGGGGAGGGGAAAGGGGGCAAGCCAGGCTTATCTTTATTCTGTTGGTCATACACATTTCAAATGCAAAATTTATTACAGGGTCACTAGTCACATGATAACAGCCGAAGTGGCACTAAAAGTTACTAAAAGTTATCTATTTTAGGTGGCTAGAAGAGAACACTTAAGAAGGAGAGAGCAGGGGGGAGTGAAGTTAGACACACAATAGAACCTTAAATTCAGGGGACAATTTAAATTTCATCCAGGTAAACCAGATAAAGATGAACTGTTGGAACTTGTCTGCAGCAGCCAGGGCGATATCATCCATATTATAGTAGAGATCCACCCTATCCACCCACTCCTTCATAGAAGGGGGAGAGGTGGATTTCCAGTGAACAGGAATTACTGCAATCGCTGCGTTACTTAGGTGGCACAAAGGGGAATTTTTATAAGAGGAGACGGAGGAGAGATCTAATACAAGAAGCCAGAATGCAGGGTCTCTAGAAATCTCGTCTCCCACCAAGTGATCTCGCTGTGTCCATTACAAAAATCCCAAAAGGGTTTAATAAGAGTGCAATCCCACCAAATGTGGAAAAAGGTTCATTTTGACAACCCGCAACTCTAGCACACATGTTTTTTGAAGGCGAGTTGGGACCATATACCAGCGGGAGAGCAACTTATAGCGAGTCTCAAAACCGAGAGGCTCTAGGAAGAACAGTGAATTTTCTTGTAAATTGATTTCCAATTCAAGGTAGCAAGTTCCTTATTCCAGGCTTGAACAAACGTGTGTTCCGTTGAGAAAGAGTGGGTTGCTAGGAGTCTATATAAAGTGGAAACAACATGCTTTGGGGGGCGCGGGTTGGGTGCAAAGGGACTCAAGCTGAGATTTGCTCTGGAGAACTCAGCAGCGTGGGAGGATGTATGAATGAAGTGTTGAAGTTGTCCAGTGCTCCCTATGAGAAAACTCATATTGATCTACAAAATTCTGGAAAGGCAGGAAGCCTACAGAGCCCACCAGCTGGCCCACCCTATATGGCCCCGCATCTGACCAGGTCTTAAGATAAGGAGGAGAGTTACCAGGAGGAAAATGAGGGTTATAGATAAAGGGGGAGAGTGGAGAGTGGAATTTGTCAAGTGCAACTGTCTAATTAGTTTCTTCCAGATTGACAAGGTGGAGCCAATAGTCGGGTGGGGAGATGAAGGGACATTAGGGAGCCAGGGAGCTAAATGTAAGGGGATATGAAAACTAAGATTTTACACCTCGACCCATTGCTTGTCACTGGTTTGTCTGGTCCAGTTGATAACGCGCTTTAAATGGACAGAATCGTAATATGTGCGTAAATTTGGAAGCTGGAGCCCACCATTATGATTAAAGGCAAACATTGGGCCAGATCCAGAACAACGCTTGTGAGCAAATTTATGCGTGGCGGAGACATAAAATCGTGTTTTGGTAAGTACTGCGCATGCGCACCATAGAAAATACGCTCCATGATGTAGCGTAAATGTGAACGTATAGGCCAGTGGTTCCCAAACTTTCTCAGTTCGAGGCACCCTTAGGATCTTCATATTTTTTTTCAAGGCACCCCCAAGACAAAAATTTCCGAGGCACCCCAGTGAGAGCGTCGCGGCACCCCTGGGAGCCGCGGCGCACAGTTTGGGAATCACTGGTATAGGCCATTCACGTATGTGTCCCGTAAATCCTTACGTGTGGGCGTGCCAATTTTACATGAGTCATGAAAGTCTGAAATACGTTATGTAGGCGGGGGTTTGTATTTGAAGTGTACAGTATGGGTGTGCTTAGCTGCGTAAATACGTGTTGCCCATATGTACGTGAGCGGATGACATCGGTTACGTGGGCAAAAGTTAAGGTAGGGTTTGGAAAGCGGATCTCGGACAAAATACATACATTCAAGGGGTGTGCCAAGGGGAGTGTGTAGAAAATATGCTACGCGAGTAAACGTATTGCAAGCGGAGTTCTGGATCTACCCCATTGTGTTTAGACTACAGGGAGGTATCTTATTCTTTCAAATGAAGCTACGGCTCACACGTTGATACTCCAAGAAGAAGCGGGCCGGGACATGAATGGGGAGGGTTTTTATTAAGTATAATAAGTTAGGCAGAACACTCATTTTAAGAATATTGATCTGGCCCAACCACGAAAAATCTTTAGGTGACCAAGCGATTAAGTCGAATTTAATTTTAAGAAGCATTGGGGGGAAATTAATTTCAAACAATAAATCGAAGTCCGCAGTGATATGGACTCCTAAATAGCGTAAGTGGGACTCGCTCCACTGTATAGGGAAGGAGGGTGCCAGGGTTTGTTTGGCTACTAAGGGAAGGTGTATTTGGAGCACATTGGATTTACTCCAGTTAACTTTAAAATTCGATAAGTGCCCAAAGCGCTGAAACTCCTGCTAAGTACTGGAACAGAGGTCAGCAGGTTAGAGATGTATGCAAGGAAATCATCTGCGAAAAAGAGCTTATACTTCCTGTTTTTAAAATGGACACCATGGACATCCTCATATGCTCGAATTGTGCAAACCAACACCTCCATGCATAATACTAATATCAATGGGGACAGCGGGCAGCCCTGTTGCATACCATTGGTTATATAATAGGCATCAGAAAGGGCTCCATTAATTCTGACTTTAGCAGAGGGAGTAGTATATAAGACTAGAATATGCTAAGTGCTGGTGGGGCCTAACTTTAGGTGGGAAAGGACACCTCTCAAAAAACACCAGTTCACTCTGATACCTTTTCTGAATTGGTAGAGAGCAGTAAGGCAGGGGTCTGGTTGTAAAGCTGGTTGTTAAGTGCCGCCAGAGGCCTGCACCCAGAACCACTTACCCTTCGCCGGCTGCCTGTCAACAGGTACCATCAACCTCCAATACTCATTGCCCATCCAGAATCTCCAGCTCATGCCGCGTGCAGGATGTAAACAGACAGCACGTGGAGCAGCGCCGGGTCTCGGTGCGGGCGCGCTCCCGTCTCGGCTAATTCAGACAAAGCTCTCTCCTGTCCAGGGGATTCCTCGGTCAATCGGTAACCTCAGTCTGTCCAGCCTATCAGAGGTCAACAGCCTCTATATCAGACCGGTGGTGACAGTCATTCAGCACCGGTTATAGCTTCTGCTTGTCAGTGCTGTGATCTGTTACCTTGTGTGCCTAGTGATCTGACTGCTGTCCTTTTTCCTTGCCTTGTACCTGCCTAGTTTTTTCCAGTGTTTCTTACCCCGTTTCTCCCTCCTTAGTGTATCCTCCTGCCCTGCTGATCCTTACCTCTCTGGAGTGTTTGTTTGTGTCACCCCTTTGGGGGCACCGCCGTATGTCTGCGTGTGTCAAAGCCCTGGTTTGTCTTGTCCAGTCCGTTGACCTACCTTCCGTCCTCCGTGCTCGGTTCAGTGTTCCGTGTAGTTCGTCACCAGTCGGTCCCTTCCGGTCTGGTCTGAATCCCGTTTTCTTGTTTTCGCCTTCCCTCACTCTCTGGTATCCATCTTGGGTTTCCTTTCTTTCTCCTAAAAGTTCGTGTTAACGATACACGACCTGTTGTTGGGGCACAGGGGCTCTGGTGGATATACCACCTGAGAGCAAAGACTCTGTGTCCCGGTAGCCGACTTCGTAACATTATAACCGGCCGCTTACAGGTTACCAGCTCTGATAACATGGACCCCACCAGCGAAGCTATCAACACGCTCATCGCTCAGATGTCCAACCTAGGACAGATGGTCCAAAACCTTACCGCTTGGGTCCATTCCCAGGATGAGGTCATCGCTGCTCTTCGTCCTCAGGCTGCATAAGCTGCTGCTTCTGCTCCTGTTCCACCTCAGGCCACTCTGAAAGTCAAAGCCAATTTACCGGATCGATTCACAGGAGACCGGTCCCAGTTTCTGGTATTCAAGGAGAGTTGTAAACTGTACTTTCAGCTCAGACCCTATTCGTTTGGTACAGAACTTCAAAGGGTTGGACTCATCATTACCCTTCTCCAGGGGGACCCCCAGGCTTGGGCTTTTAGCCTCCATTCTGACAGCCCAGCGAGACAGACGGTTGACGGATTCTTCAAAGCCCTGGGCCTTCTATATGACGATCCAGAGCCTGGCTATGGCAGAATCCAAACTTCGCGTCCTGAGGCAGGGTAGGAGGTCTGCAGAGGAGTACTGTGCCGAGTTCTGGCGGTGGTCTAACGGCAGTGGATGGAATGACCCTGATTTGCATAGTCAATTTCGAGTCAGGCTCTCAAAACAAGTCAAGGATGCACTGGTGCAATTCCCAGCTGCTCAGCATCTGGACGATCTCATGAGACTAGCAATTAAAGTGGATCAGCGCCTGAAGGAATGTCGGCTAGAGAGAGACTCCTCCGCTCATTCCTTGTGTTCTGCTGTCCAAGTTTCTCCTGAGGTTTCTTCTGGTGAGGAGCCAATGCAAATTGGAACTTTCCACTTGTCCAAGCAAGAGAAGTTCCTCCGCCGACAGTTAGGCCTCTTCCTCTATAGTGGAGGTAAGGCTCATTGAGCGGATAACTGCCCCAATAAACCCGCACTGGCGGGAAACGCTTAACCCAGGCAGAGGATAAGGGTTCGGTCTGGTTACTCATCTCGTGTCTAAGAAAAATTCCTTTCTGGTGCCGGCCCAACTGCTTGTTGACAGTCAAGTTATCAATCTGCGGGCTCTGATCAACAGTGGAGCAGCCGGTAACTTTATGGACAGTGAATTTGCCTGATCTTTGAATTTGGAAGACAAGGTCATTGCCTCTCCCTTGACCGCTTGCTGATTGGATGGAAGACCTTTCGCTGAGGGGAGTAGTCGCAGAAGTACTACATCACTCCGCCTCTCTATTGGGTGCTGTCACTCGGAACTTATCGATTTCCTTCTTATTTAAAGCCCCTCAGCTTACCTCATTCTAGGGCAACCGTGGTTACTCACCCACAACCCAGTCATCGATTGCCAAAATGTAGAGATCGTCAGCTGGGGCGATTCCTGCTCAGGAACCTGTATCCTGCGTCCCGTTTGCATCGCCCAGACTTCCACTTCTAGGCTTCCACCTCAGTATGCCGACTTTGCGGATGTCTTCAGTGACCAGGCGTCAGAGGAGCTTCCTCCACATCGGGAGTCGGACTGTGCCATTGAGCTAATTCCCGGAGCCAAACTCCCTAAGGATAGACTATTCTCTCTCTCTCGTCCGGAGGGCTTCATTCGCCCTTCCAAGTCACCAGTCGGCGCTGGCTTCTTCTTTGTGGCCAAGAAAGATTGCCCTGTATCAATTACCGTGGCCTGAACATGATTACGGTCAAAAACACCCCCCCCATTCCTCGTATCTCTGATCTATTTGATCGTCTCAGAGGAGCGACCATCTTTTCTAAGATTGACCTACGGGGCGCCTACAATTTGGTCAGAATTTGTGAAGGCAACGAGTGGAAGATGGCCTTCAATACTCATTCCAGACACTATGAGTACCTGCAATGCTCCGAATGTCTTCCAGGACTTGATAAACGAGATTCTACGAGAATTTCTTGTGGACTTCATTGTTGTATACCTGGACAATATACTCATCTTCTCCTCAAGTCCTTACCCGGGTTCGGGAGAATCGCCTTTTTGCCAAACCTGAAAAGTGTGAGTTCGAGGTGGACGAGGTCATATTCTTAGGCTACGTAATCTCCTCGAAGGGTTTTGCTATGGACCCAGCTAAAGTAAAGGTGATACTGGACTGAGTTCAACCTACCAATCTCAAGGCTACTCAAAGATTCCTGGGATTCTCCAACTACTATAGACACTTTATCAGAGGTATGTCAATGTTGGTAACACCGATTTCTGACCTGACCAAGAAGGGGGCCGATCCATCTTGATGGCCTTCCTAAGCTTCTAAAGCTTTTCAAGATCTCAAGAAGGCTTTTACCTCAGCATCGGTAGTCAGACACCCCAATCCTGATCTTCAGTTTATCTTGGAGGTGGACGCATCTGATATGGGAGCGGGAGCCGTTTTGTCTCAACAGGATCCCTTTGACAGGAAGATGTACCCTTGTGCTTACATCTCCAATAAATTTTCTATGGCTGAACACAACTACGTGGGCAACAGGGAGTTGCTGGCCATTAAGCTAGCATTGGAGGAGTGGACACATTGGCTAAAGGGGGCTACCCATACCATCATTATCCTGACTGACCACAAGAACCTGTTCTACATTGAGTCCGCCAAGAGATTGAATCCCAGACAGGCTAGGTGGGCATTGTTCTTTACACGATTTAACTTTGTTATCACATAACGCCCTGGATCTCAGAACAAAAGAGCTGACGCTCTTTCTCGCTCGTTTTTGCCGGAACATCCACCCCCCTCTCCATTGTGCCTCCGTCATTCATCTTTGCCGGTCTCACTCAGGAACTTCATGCCCTCATCTTGGGATCTTAAAGTCAGGCACCTCTTCAGAAGCCACGCAACCGTCTCTCAATTCCTGAAAGGATCAGAAAATCTGTTCTCCTAGAAATACATTCTTCCGGAATCGCTGGACACCCGGGAGTACAGAAATCCTTTGGTGGCCCGCAATGTCCAAAGATGTTAGAGAATTTGTCAATTCTTGTCTGGTCTGTGCTCAAAACAAGTTGTTATGCTCTTTGCCTCCTCCATCCTTTATCCATTCCCAAATGTCCTTGGACACACCTCTCCATGGATTTTGTCATGGAGCTTCCTAACTCCTTGGGTAACACCACCATCTGGGTGGTGGTCGACCGTTTTAGTAAAATGGCTCACTTTGTCCCGCTGAAAGGATTGCCCTCCGCCCAAGAGTTGCCTGACCTGTGTGAGATATCATACGACTCCATGGCCTTCCTACTGACATTGTTTCGGACAGAGATTCACAGTTAATCGCTCGATTCTGGAAAGCCTTCTGCAAGTTACTTCGCATTATGGTCAGTCTTTCATCAGGACAATACCTAAGATGATATACTTCCAAGCTCCAGGACACTTGGACTCAGAATCTGGCCTGGGCAGAATTTGCCTATAACAACGCCACTCACTCTGCCACCAAATTGTCTCCATTCTTTTGTGTCTTGGGTCATCATCCACGTGCCAACTCTTTTCATCAGCCTGAGGTGGATCAGTCTCCAGATTCTAGACCCATGGGAAGCAGGATCAAGGTGATATGGACCAAGGTCAACAAGTCTCTTCAGTATGCAGCTGTCATGGATGAAGGAGGAAGGTTTCTTTTAAAGTAGGTGACAAGGTATGGTTATCTGCCAAGAATATTCGTATTCGTCAGCCCTCCAGGAAGTTGGGTCCGCGATTTATTGGGCCATTCTCTATTATAAAGAAGATCGATCCGGTAGCTGTCAGACTGAGTCTTCCCCGTAGTATGAGAATTCCGAACACCTTCCATGTATCCCTTCTCAAGCCTTTCTGTTGCTCTAGGAAATTCCAAACTGGAGATCTGTCTAAACCACCTCCACTTCTTCAGGATGGACAGGAAGAATATGAAATCGAATCTATTCTGGATTCCAAGAAGGTCCAAGGCCAGGTGCACTCTCTGGTTCACTGGAGGGGGTATAGCCCAGAGGAACGTCAGTGGGTACCAGCACAGAACATCCATGCCAAGAAGCTTCTTCAAGATTTCCACACCAAGTTTCCAGAGAAACCAGGTTCTAGGGATTCCTTGACCCCTCATTAGGGAGTGTACTGTTAAGTGCCGCCAGAGGTCTGAACCCAGCACCACTTACCCTTTGCCGGCTGCCTGCCGTCAGGTACCATCAATCTCCGATACTCACTGCCCATCTGGAATCTCCAGCTCATGCCGCGTGCAGGACGTAAACAGACAGCACGTGGAGCCGCGCTGCGTCTCGGTGCGGGCGCACGCTCCCGTTTCAGCTAATCCAGTCAAAGCTCTCTCACATCCAGGGGATTACTCGGCCAATCGGTAACCTCAGTCTGTCCAGCCTATCAGAGGTCAGCAGCCTCTATATCAGACCGGTGCTGACAGTCATTCAGCACCAGTTATAGCTTCTGCTTGTCAGTGTTGTGATCTGCTACCTTGTGTGCCTAGTGCTTCTTACCTAGTGAGCTGTTTCCTTTCCCTTTTTCCTTGCCTTGTACCTGCCTAGTTTTCTCCAGTGTTTCTTACCCCAGGTCTCCCTCCTTAGTGTATCCTCCAGCCCAGCCCTGCTGATTCTTACCTCTCCCAGAGTGTTTGTTTGTGTCACCCCTTCGGGGGCACCGCCGTATGTCTGCATGTGTGCGAGCTCTGGTCCATCTTGTCCAGTCCAGTGATCTACCTTCCGTCCTCCGTGCTCGGTTCAGTGTTCCATGTAGTTCGTCACCAGTCGGTCCCTTCCGGTCTGGTCTGAATCCCGCTTTGTTGTTTTTGCCTTGCATCACCGTCTGGTATCCATCTTGGGTTTCCTTTCTTTCTCCTACAAGTCCGTTTCAACAGGGCACGACCTGTTGTTGGGGCGCAGCCAATTCTATCCCCACCATCAGGGGCTCTGGTGAATACCACCTGATAGCAAAGACTCCGTGCCCCGGTAGCCGACTTCGTAACAGTGGTGAAGGATATTAATCGTTTTGGTGATACTATCTCGCACTTCCCGACCTGGAACTAATTCAACCTGGTAGGTGGATGATATTAGGGAGATATATGTTAAGGCAATTGGCGAGTAGTTTTGCAAATAGTTTAAAATCTACATTAAGGAGGAAAATAGGCCTATAACTGGAGCATTGGGTTGGATCTTTATTTTCTTTGGGGATGACTGAGATGTGAGCCTCTAAGGATTGGGGTGGGGGTGGAATTTGGTCTGGTCTGAAATACCATTAAAGGCATTAAGAAGTTTAGGTGTTAGTTTAAAAGGGAAACCCCACCGATATTTGATGTCATGTTTCCAGAGAGCTTCAGTCAGAGGGCTAAGTTGGCGTCGCTTCTGCAATGTTTGTCATGATAAATATTGAAAGATTTTGACAGGGTGCCCCTCAAACTAGATTCTCCTTTCTCTGGGCCATCTGTAGAGTTTCCTTCTTCACCTTATAATAGTGCATGCGGCATATAATGTCATGTGGCTGCGCTGACATTGGTCCTCTTGGTTTGAGAGCCCTGTGTGCTCTGTCAAACAAAATAGTGTTATCAGGATGTGCATCTAAGGCCTCATTCAATACTTTGGCCAGGGCCGCCTCTATGTTGTTAGCCGGGATTTCTTCTGGTATTCCGTGAACCCTGAGGTTGTTGTGCCTACCTCTGTTGTCCAGATCTTCGAGGTGGGACTAAACTTCTGCTATGGTTTGCGATTGTTCGGTTATGATGGCATGTAGCGGAGTAATACTTTCAGCCTGATATACCTGTGTGGTCTCCACCGATGTCAGTCTAGAGGCTACCTGGGAAATGTCCGCTTGAAGTGAGGGTGTTTGAGTATATAGTTTCTCCAGGAGGCGATTCTCAAGGTGCTGAATATCCTGTTTAGTAGGAATGGAATCAAGGCATCTTAGTATTTCGCCAATGTCTTTATGAGCCAGTGGAGGCGGACTGGAGCCTGAGGCAGGGGAAGGTGGCTCTGACATGTCTAGGGGGTCTCCAGGAGAAGACAGAGTTACTCTGAGAAGCCAGCAAGTTAGTAACACTGAGGAACAGAGTAATGTCTGCGTGAGAAGTGGGGAGCTTGGATTTTGCAGGCGTCTTCCTGACGGAACCCCTTTTACCCATTAGGGGTACAAGAAGGTATCCAGATGAGGTGTGGAGGAGGAGCACAGCGCAGTCACTACTGGTATACTGATTAGCAGAGTAAGGTAGCGGTGAGGTCATCAAAAACTTTAAAGACACACCTGCGCTGCTATCTAATTCCTGCAGCTTCACTCCAGACACCAAGTGGAATCCTAGCCACACAAAATTGAAATCATGCAAAGAGAGTTTTTGTCTGTATGTGAAGCGCTGGAATATAATACTCAATTTGCCTTATATAAAGTATACTTTCAGCATAAAAAGTTTATATACAGTGTCCGATAAATCCAATGGTTTTATATGTTACTCACAGTCTTTTTTTGTGTACCATACGTTCTTAGATGTTTTGAAACAGTCCGTATGAATGTAGTCCCACTTTAAATGTCCAATTCAAAGCTGTTCCATATAGTTATTAAATCTTTCAGTTCAGAATCCGAAAAAATCTGTTGTTCTTTATCCTTGTTATTTTTTTATGGTTATCTTCTCGTAAGAAAGAAGCACATAGTGCATTATCCTTTAACAATTCCTCTCACAGAAAAAAGGACCCAATGATTTTATACTCACATTTAGTGAATTTTTATAAAACCATATCCAATCCCTTTTGTCCTCTCAGATTTCCACTCCACTTCGTTTATCGATAGTCTGGGTGAAAGTCCTGTGGCCCTTCGTCGGGGCATGCAATTTTTAGTTGTTGCCTCGGAAAGAATGAAAGACTAATGGTGCATTATCCTCTATCAATTAGTATCACAGGAAACCCAACGATTTTACACTCACATATATTCAGAGTCAGTAAAGCCGTGTATAGGTTTCTTTTCCTCCTTGATTCTCAATCTGCGATCTTACATGCTCATATAAGGAAAAATCAAGATAAAACAAGAAGAGATACATCGTGGTACCTTCAATCAAAAATAGGGAAGGTATTGTACTCACATTTCAAAGGTTTAAAACATGCATATATCAAATACTCAGAGGCACCTCCAATCATATGCTCCCGTCACCATCCGTCTTTAGATTAGGTTAGGATACCCTGATCCGGTTTCAGGGCCGTTCACCGTCACTAGATGTTATTTAGAGGAACAGTTAGGTTGCAAATCTGTAGTGCTCACAACTCCAACGCGTTTCAATCCAGACGTGGATCTTTCTCAAGGCTCTGTGACTTACTTCTGTAGAGGATGTATTTGTTTTAATTTGATCCAATCATTAGCTATTTCCTCTCCTGTCTCTTAATTAAACCTTACTTGTATTGCATTGTAGGTTGTAACGTTGTGCATTCTCTAATAGTAGCAAAATAAATATAGCAGCATATTGGCATATCTTTAAAATACATCTCGAGTAAAGAACTATAGAATGTAACAGCGTGCAATCTCTATCAATAATAATAAAATGTAGCAGCTTAAAGATACATATTAAAACACACAGACATAATTAAACAATCATAATTAATCATCTCATATATATATATATATATTTCACAATAAAATTATTATAGGGACCATATTGTTTCCTTATTTATATAAACAAATAAATAAATAAATATATAAATAGTGGTTAAAATGATTTGATTTATAAATAGTGAAGTTAAAAATATCCATTTATTTATACAAATTATAAGAACCATTTTAGCTCAAATTCAATATTTAAGCCCTGTGGAGATAGTGGGCCTGATTCAGAGATACGATTTCCACGGCACTTAGGTGCGTATATTTAAGATCCTAGAAAATTCGCAAAACTGTGCATGCGTAGTAATAGTGCAACGCCATTTACGTAGCGGTTAGGAGCGTAAATTCGCTAAGAGCGTAAGTTTGAATCACACGCAAGCACTTAAGATCTTAAGTGCTGCGAATCTTTAAGATCTTAAGGATTTGCATGGAAATGGGCGGGGGGAGGCAGGGAAATGAGGGAAAGTGGGCGCGGGCTGACACTTAGGATCTTAAATGAACGCTACCACGTCACTTAAGATCCCAA
>WWET01006282.1:62691-72987 GCA_011038615.1 Limnodynastes dumerilii
CCATAAACTGCCTAAGCAGCGCTGTGGAGTCTGTCTCCCCAGCGCTGCAACAGAGGGTCACGGTGGATGGACACTTCATCTACCGTGACATTCTGTAGCATTGCTAGAGGGACAGATTCCATGGCCTCTCTCCCCCATATGGCAATCCCGCGGCGCTGCAGCCAGCTCCTCTCATCCAGACGCCAGACGTCAAGGCTCCTTTCTAATTCTACAGTCTGCTGTTGCTGCTGCATGTAAGTAAATTGTCTCTTTTCTGGCCAACAACTCTGATAATAAGTGAGGAGTCAGACAGGCCTGGTCATCATGTAGGGAATTCTCAGGCCTGCCTGACTCCTACCTTACCACAGCAAGTCACCTCAAAGTAGTGTCTAAGATGGCGCCTTGGGCCCCCTCCACACTGCTACACTCACACACTGCAAATGCCAGAGCTGCATTACCTGTGTGTGTGGTCACTGGTCAGCGGAGTCTGCAGAGGAGGAGGAACGTGTAAGCTGTGCTCTGCAGTCTCTGCTGACCAGTGACCACACACACAGGTAATGCAGCTCTGGCATTTGCAGTGTGTGAGTGTAGCAGTGTGGAGGGGGCCCAAGGCGCCATCTTAGACGCTACTTCTTAGGTGACTTGCTGTCATAGCTGTGGTAAGTGAGGAGTCAGACAGGCCTGGTCATCATGTAGGGAATACCCTACATGATGACCAGGCCTGTCTGACTCCTCAGTCCTCACTTATCAGAGTTATTGTTGTCCAGAAAACAGCAGACTGTAGAAGTAGAACGGAGCCTTGACCCCGCCTCCTCACTGTGGTCATTACGCTGGTGTCTGGATGAGAGGAGCTGGCTGCAGCACCACAGGATTGCCATATGAGGGGAAAGAGGCCATGGAATCTGTCCCTCTAGCAATGCTACAGAGAGTCACGGTAGATGAAGTGTCCATCCACCATGACCCTCTGTTGCAGCGCTGAGGAGAAAGACTCCAAAGCGCTGCTTAGGCAGTTTATGGTGGTCTGAGTAAGTTGGGGGTGAGATGGGTAATCTGTGCGCTGCCTGCGGGCCCCTAAGCCGCTGGGTCCCGCAGCAGCTGAACCCTTTGAACCCCCTGTAGTTACGCCCTTGGCAGTGTCACATGAGAGGAATGTGGTTAAAATGAGAGAAAAACAAACTGATAAACTTTTAAATGTTACAATTGTGGGATGTGGGGACATGTGAGTAGGGAGTGCAGAGAAGTCAAAAGACATGGTTGCGTTTACAGGCACAACATTGAGAAGAAACAGGATCAAGGTGGTTACAGGGATAGCAGAGATTTTGGGAGATGAGAGAGATCATGGGAGGGACAGGAGAGATGCGACAGGTCCCCAAGGTAAATGAGGGGCAGGCCATACCTGCGATCTAATGCAGATGGTATTGATTAGCGGTCTCAACGAAGAACCCAGTATAGAGATCCAAATTGCCGGCACTAATCAAAACTTTCTTGTAGACACAGGGGCGGCCAGATCTGTACTAACCTCTTCTCTCAATTTACCCATCACTAGGAGAACCATCCGTGCAGTTGGAGTTTCTGGGGAGGTGCAGCAGTACCCACTGACTGCACCTTCTGACGTCACCATAGGTCCGCTACATACTAAACACTATTTCGTACTCTGCGTACTAAACACTCTTTTCTCCTCGCAGCAGCACCTACTAACTTGTTAGGAAGGGATTTGTTGTGTAAGATGGGATGTGTGATATATTGTACGCCTGATGGTGTGTACTTGGATATCCCAAGTACCCAAGTACAGGAAGTTCAGGATTTGTTAGAGACCCCAACTAAATTTATGGTACTTTCCCCTAGCTCAGTAACATTCCCACCTAACGTAGAGGAGATGTTATTACAGGTACCTGGGTTCCTGTGGACCAATAATGGGCAAGACACAGGATTGATGGCAGATGTAGCACCGGTAATGATTCATCTAAAAAGTGGTAGGCAGGCCCCTTGAATACCCCAGTATCCATTAAAAGCTGAGGTAGAGTTGGGTGTTTTTCCTGTCATACAACAATTATTACAGCAAGGGATTTTGACTCAGACTACTAGTGTAGCAAATAGTCCAATATACCCCATTAAGAAGAATGGGGGGAGGAGTTATCGGCTGGTGCAAGATTTGAGGGGTATCAACAAGGTAGTTGAGAGCCATTTCCTTGTAGTGCCCAATCCAGCTGTCATACTGATGCAAATACCTGCAACTTCTACTTACTTCTCGGTTATTGATCTATGCTCCGCCTTCTTTTCTGTCCCCCTTCATCCTGGCTGTCAGTACCTCTTTGCGTTCACCTTCAAAGGGTTACAATACACATGGACTCGGTTGCCCCAGGGGTTTGTGGACAGTCCTAGTATCTTCTCTCAGGCCTTACACAACTGTTTGCAATCTTTTCAACCAGCAATGGGTCGGTTTTGATACAATATGTGGGTGATTTGTTGCTTTGTTCAGAATCTTTTGAGACATCTCTGAATGATACTAAAGAATTGTAATTTCATCTCACACAAACAGGACATAAGGTATCAAAAGACAAGTTGCAGCCATGTCAGACCAGAGTGAAGTACTTGGGACATTGCCTTACCAAGGGGCTACGACATTTGACGGAGGACCGGGTGAAAGCAATACAGGAAATGACACTGCCGCAAAACCAACAACAAGTCCGTGCATTCATAGGGGCATGTGGGTATTGTAGGAATTGGATCCCTGGGTTTGCCATTTCTGCGTTACTATTACAGGAGTTGATTTCATCCTCCAAACCTGATCGCGTAGGTCACACGGAAGAGACTAAACAGTCTTTAGAAGAATTAAAAAGGAAGTTGATGACTGCCCCAGCCCTAGGAATACCGAATTATACCAAACCATTTGATTTGTACAGCACAGAAGTTGTTGGTTGTGCAGCAGGGTCTTGACTCAAAAACATAGAGATGCTAACAGGCCAGTGGCCTACTATAGTGCCCAGCTGGACACTGTGGCTAGGTCACTTCCGACATGCCTCAGAGCAGTGGCGGCTGCCGCTCTTCTGGTGAGGAAAAGTGAAGATGTGGTATTAGGTCATGATTTAATGGTTCATGTACCGCATGCAGTGTCTGCTTTGCTAAATTCAACCCAAACTAGGCATGTGTAGTCAGCACGGTTTACAAGGTGGGAGCTAGCACTGTTAGCACCCGCAAATATTACAATGAAAATGTGTAATACTTTAAATCCAGCGACATGTTTACCATGTGTGCCTAGTGATGCACAAAGGGTGGTTAACGGGGATGTTGCTACTCCAGAAAATTCTGAAATTTTAGAAAATTCTGAAATTTTTGATATTAATGAAAAGGCAGACATGCATGACTGTACAGAATATTTAAATCAGACCTTTACCGCAAGACCAGACATACGGAACACACCATTAGATGAGGCAGACGTGACATTCTATACGGACGGTAGTTGTCATAGACAGACGGACACAGGCGATTTATGTACCGTGTAGGCAGTGGTAGATGACAATAGTGTGATAGAACCTAAACCTTTAGAACCACCTCATTCAGTGCAAGTGGCAGAACTGATAGCTTTGAAACGCGCATGTGAGCTAGCGGAGGGGAAGGTTGCTAATATTTACACTGACTCAAGGTACGCTTTTGGGGTGGTGCATGACTTTGGGGCACTGTGGCAACTTAGGAGCTTTATGACAAAGACCGGGACGTCTGTAGCGCACTACAGACACGTTCAACAGTTACTGACAGCCATACAACTGCCTACACAAGTGGCAGTCATTAAATGCAAAGCGCACACGTGTGAAACAGATCAGTTTTCCTTAGAAAACCAACGAGCGGACCAAGCCGCCAAGAAAGCCGCAGTCCTAACATTATTGAACAATAATGGTGGGACTGAAAAAATTATGGTGTTTTAAATGTTGTCTATCCAACAATTAATTGACATGCAGGATTTATGTTCTTCACAGGAGAAGGCTGTCTGGAAGGTGAAGGGGTGGGACCAAGAGGCCAATGGACTCTGGAAAGATGGACGAGCGAAGCCAGTGGCACCCAAGACATATCTCCAGGCCCTCTGTGAAGCAGCACACGGTTTGACTCACTTGGGCAGGGAAGGTATGAACAAACTGGTAAGAGCGTATTGGTGTGTGCCAGGATTTTCCCGAATGTCAGATAAGAGGGTTAAGTCATGATTTATATGTCTGAGGAAAAATCCTGGCAAGACAATCTCAGTGAAGCCATCTCACATCCAGCTAACAGAGGGCCATTTCCAGGTGATTCAAATTGATTTTATACAGCTACCACCCTGCAGAAATTTGAAAAATGTATTGGTTTGTGTAGACGTATTTTCACACTGGGTTGAAGCTTACTAAGCTGTGTCTAATACTGCCATGTTTACCGCTAAGAAACTGGTCCAGGAGTTTGTTTGTAGATATGGTATACCCAAGGCCATTGAGAGTGATCAAGGTACCCATTTCACAGGAGAGGTGTTTAAGAGTATGTGTCAACTCATGGGGATTAAAAATAAACTGCATACCCAGTGTCACCCACAAGCCAGTGGGAAGGTAGAAAGAGTTAATGGTACTATCAAGAACAAACTGAGTAAAATAATGACTGAAACTGGGTTAGCTTGGCCAGAAGCCTTACCGTTAGTCCTGCATAGCATCAGAACCACCCCAAGATTACCTTTGAGCTTGTCGCCCTACGAAATCTTGTTTGGTCATCAGCACCATATCATGGTTGATTCCCAACAGGATTTGAAATGTAATAATGATGTGACTGTCTGGTATCTAATTCAGATGAGTAAACAGTTAAAGAACCAGCAAAAATGCCTTAAACTGATAGCGCCGGACATGCCTCAGAGTAATTGCCATGACATTGAACCAGGTGAATTCATCATGATAAGGAATTTCCTACGTTCTGGTTGTTTGATTGACAGGTGGGAAGGACCATACCAAGTGCTACTGACCAGTGTCACATCCGTGAAAGTTGCAGAGAAAGATACCTGGGTCCATTCATCGCATTGTAAGAGAGCAGTAAATCCAAAAGAAACTCGAAGAGAGGAAGAGACAGAAACGACAGCTGCTACTCTTGAGTGCTTGTTCCAGGAAGACACCACTAATATAAATTAGAGGAATCAATATGGAGATCCACGGTTTTCTTGATCTATCTTTGTCTCTCTTCATTGCAACAAGTTTTGGTCATAATAAAAGGGTGGAAGAGACTGATTATATGGGGCCTGATAATACAATGCAGGACAGGTACCAATCAAAGAAAAATTTAGAGAATTGGAATATATCTGACTACGAGGTTCCTGATACTACTCGCGGTGAGGTAAAAGATCAGTGCACAGGGTTAGCGTCTGAAGAGTATTGTGTTTGTAAAAACTGTCTCCCTAAAATAGAAGAAAAATGTGTCCTCCAGTGTAAGTCCGGTTTCAATTCTGATCTTAAAGGACATCCCCTGGATCACTATCACTCGCTGGTGGGGAGAGTATTGAATCAAACAGATTGTTGGGTGTGTTCCCATTTACCCCAAAGACAGGACAATATAGGCCTGATCCCCATACCATTGGACAATCAAGAGGTGCTTGGGTTATGGGGTGGGAAACCAATAGGGGAGAGATACAGTTCTTCAATATCCCCTAGTTTAAACCTACGCCATCACACACTGATAAGATACTGTTGTGTATAAATCTCACCAGTCATTTAGAACCAGGATATTGGGAGACAGTATGGTCCAACCAGACACTGCTCAATGCAAAAAGAACCAGTTATGAAACCACGGTCTCTAGGCGAGTACCGTGACATGGGAATAAGAAAGGGTACCGATCACTCAGTTGGTGGGTGAAACCAACAAAGACATCAGTGGGTAGCGTACACCTTAATAGTTGTAAGCATATCATACAGACAGAAACCTGTGCAGATCAAATGAAGGCTCTGGGAGAAGGTGTGTTTGTAAAAGAATTATGTGATGTGATTCTTCATCATAATGTGTCTTTTATCTTACTAGGAGATGTGTACTATATCTGTGGAAGGCGAGCATATAAGTGGATAGCTCCAAACTCCGAAGGACTGTGTTTCTTAGGCAGGGTGGTACCAGAAGTTATGACCTTGGCACATAAAACCATGTTGCATTTGCATAAGGTCAGCCCTCCTCCTTACGTCCATGTACACTACGAACACAAACACAAGAAAAGTATAGCTACAGAAAGTAAGTCACACGCTAGTGATTTAATCCATGAGTCCACAGGATTTCAAGTTCTGGTGGCACTAGATTTCACAAAGACTGCTAGAGGGACCTTGAATTATAGATATATACACGCTTTGGCATCACTGATTGATAACATCACGACATGTATGATGACACATTTTGTTATTCAGGTCTAGAGTTACAATCATATAATAAAGAATTGGTCCAACACCGTATGGTGTTAAACTACTTAACCGCTGTCTCTGGCGGATATTGCGTCACCTTAGCAACCCAATATGGAGTAAAGTGTTGCACATATATAACAAACAATACTGATGATCCACGAGAAGTAATTGATAAAAAGATGGATGAGATACTTCAGCTGAAATTGGAATTTAGGAGATCTCACAATGTCTCTCTGACCACTTTGGGTAGGATGTAGTGGGATGGGTGTCATGGTTGAACCCCGTAAATTGGGTCAATTAGTGTGTGGGCTAAAGCCTTGGTGACAGGAATATTAAAATTAATAGTATTATTTATTATAATTGTCACGATCATTGTATCAGGGATAAAATGTGTCCGGTGTGTACTTGAGCATAGGAGGATGAGTAGGGAAATGGTAATGAATGTGACTAAGCTAACAGAAGTAAAGCATACGACTTTATTTTATGACCCAATTTTGGAGACCGTGTAAGCGATAGTTCTGGTCTATCAAAGGGTGGTCTGTTAATGCATAAATATTAATTATTGTGAGGGCGTAAAATAAAGTCATATTCATATTGATTTATATTAATCAGTGTATTGATTACTGTGTTCGGATAGACAGGGTTTCAAATAAGGACGCAAATATGGGCCTGAACCCATTCATGCATACGGTTGAAATGAATGTATTTTATAAGAAACATAATAATAACATAATAATAACATAATAAGTAACATTAATATGTATCAAATCAGAGCACAAGTGATTTATTCCACAGGAAAGCTGTTTGCCCCCCAAGGGAAGTGGCATTCAAATACCAGTTAGGTAGGGCGTGATATTATCTATACACAGGTGGCCAGTTTTATGGTGGCAATTATAGATGGAGGTCCCCCCCTCAGGGACTAGGCAACAGGATTCCAAAGCCTGCCCTAGGGATGACTAAACAGCATTCCAAAATAGGGTTGGCCGTGCTCAGTACACATGCTGGAATATTACATTAATTTGATATATTCTTGGGATCAAAAAGGATATATGTAGCTTAAAATACTGTTATAGGCCCATAAACGAATATACAGATTCATTAAGCATCGATCACATTTCAACGGTATGCATGCACAGACTTATCTTTGCTGGCTTTCTCATTTATAACCATAATACTGTATTTAAGATTGTTTCTATTATTTTATATGTATGTGTTCTGTATATGTATAAAAAAAACCTGTTCCAATGTATTTTAATATGCGTTTGTAATCCTCAGGAGGCTTCAATTCGCATCTTTATCACCAATCACCTTTAGAACATTATAATTTGTTTATATTTAGAACCAATAGATAGCTTGTAACATTCTAAGAATAACTATGTATCTTAATATGATATTGCTAGTTGCGCTTGCATATTATAATAATAAATAGATTTTGTTTAAAATGTCTAAAGATGAGATAGGGTAATAAAATATGCTAATTGACCCTCCTGCTGAGCCAAAGTGGGATTGAGAGAGAACCAATCCCAGCAAGAACCAGAAGATCCAACAAATCAGAGGAACACAATCCCAGCAAGGACCAAAAGATCCACCAATTGGAGGAAACAGCATAATGAACAACTGGGATGTCATGTTTCTTTTGTCTCAAATGTAAATAAAAGAACAGTCTGTTCATGGAGAAAATAAGAAGATTTCTAAAATGATGCCTTGGACAGACTGTTTCCTGCGCCTGCTTTGATTGGTGAGATAAACTGTATTTTGGCTCTGTTATTGTATTTTCTGTATATTATTGTTACATTTTCTTAGTAAAACTCTTTTAGTCCGTTAGAACACAACTTGCGATCTGGACATTGTTTATTTGCGGATCTATGCAATTTATGCAACTTTTGCGCAATATTATTGCAATTGATAAACTATATGTAATGATTAATTAATATCTTATAACAACATCAAATATACTTCAACACCTGGCTAACAACTGGCAATCATTGTGGAAATGAGCTCTTATTGGCTGCTTGAAATTATGTCATTTAAAGGGGACTTTACTGTTGCACACAATGATGATGTCAGTACACGGTGGCCATTTTAGCTGCATTATTTTGACGATAGCTGATGAACTAGTAGTTGCTAGCTCTGAGACCATGGCTTTGTTGATCATTTTGCTGTTTGAGAGAGCAAATGACACCCTGTTGCAGCTAATTACATTGTGTCATATGGCTCATTGTGGCATGGTGAGAAAACAGATGCAATTTATGGTTGATTTGCGGAAGAGTCGACAGCGATATCTGCGAAGGAGAAGTGCATACATGAAGGCCACTCAGATACATTCTGCCATACAGCACCCTCAGTAACCGCAGTTTGTGGGTCTGAAATCGCAACCACGCTGAAGCTTTCTGGGTTACAGTGGAAGCCTTTGAGGAGGATCAGTGGATTGCGCACTTCAGGATTTCCCATGGGACCTTTCAGTTTGTGCTTGATGCCATCTCCCCAGTGCTGAGCTGACAGACCACAGCTTTCCGGTTCCACATTCCACCCTGGAGGAGGCTAGCCATTGTCTTGTGGTGGTATGCAACCCCCGGGGAATATCACAAGATATTCTGCATGTTTGGAGTTGGCATTTTGATCATCAGTAATCTCGTGCGTGAGGTGACGGAAGCTTTACTGGAAGCACTTTAGCATAATCTGCTTGCCTGATGGAGATCGTCTGGATGACACCATTGCCGGCTTCCTGAGACGTGGCTATCCGCAATGTATTGGAGCGATCGGCAGGACACACATCCTTATCATTTCCCCTGTGCAGAATCCAGCGGATTACCATAACACGAAAGGTTGGAATTCCACTGTTCTCCAGGCCGTTGTTGACCACAAGTATTGGTAAGCATACGTTGCAATGATACCTGTAATTATATGTAGTGTACTGGAATGCTAAAGGTATGTTATGTTCAGCTTCACAGATATTTTTGTTGGGTGGCCTGGACGTTCGCATGACGCCCGTGTCTTGGCAAATTCGGAACTCTACAAACTGGCAGAGGAGGTTAGAGGAGGATACTTGTTCCCCAGAGAGGTCAATAAATAACTTAAATGCTGGACATCTTGTAACTGCTTAAACCTGTTATTATACCCCCTGTCCCTCCTGTAATGAGACTGAGCATATACCCCCTGTCCCTCCTGTAATGAGACTGAGCATGCATGTATTTCTTTACAGAAGTCAAAGACTGTGAACCGAGTGGAGATCCCCATGCAGCATACCCTTTGCGGCGTTGGCTGATGAAGGGATTCCCCCAGCATCATCATCTTTCGGTGGAGCAACACAGTCATCTCGGCTCGGATGGTGGTGGAAAACGCCTTTGGCCGCTTAAAGAAAAGGTGGCGGCGATTATTAAAGCGCGCGAACATAGAAACACAACTTGTGCCGCATGTGGTTGCAGCTTGCTGCATTTTACATAACATCTGTAAAATGCACAAGGAGCGCTTTTTACCAGAATGGACCATTGTGGACTCCGAACTACCTCAGCCATCTTCTTATTCTGAGCCAAGTGTGCATCGTACCCCCATTGTGGAAAGCATCCGCACAGCCCTAACCAACTACCTTTCCTCTTTCTATTAATGAAATCTTTTTGAAAACATGACCTGTTTATTAAAAGTGCTATTATTATTGGAACTATAGCATATGCTTTTTTTTTTGCATTAAAGTGCTGTTTTGTAAAACAATTATGCGAATATATAAACATATAAAAATAAATAAAACGACAACATTAAGGGTCAATATTGCTATAACAAAACCACAGATCACAAATCACAGTTGCTGATAGTGTGGGTAATGCTCTTGAGAATACCGCTGGTCTTGAGGAGGAGCAGGTGTGTTTTGGCATGAAGGTGGATTTGGAGGTGGTGGTGGGTAAACGTGGGGGTAGTCAGTCCCCGGTTAGAAAATGCCAAT
>WWET01006283.1:1500-21947 GCA_011038615.1 Limnodynastes dumerilii
TATATGTGCCTCCCACTTTTTAAGGGACCAAAAGTAATGGGACAAACTAAACAATCCTAAATCAAACTTTCACTTTTTAATACTTTGTTGCAAATCCTTTGCAGTCAATTACAGCCTGAAGTCTGGAACGCATAGACATCACCAGACGCTGGGTTTCATCCCTGGTGATGCTCTGCCAGGCCTCTACTGCAAATGTCTTCAGTTCCTGCTTGTTCTTGGGGCATTTTCCCTTCAGTTTTGTCTTCATCAAGTGAAATGCATGCTCAATCGGATTCAGGTCAGGTGATTGACTTGACCATTGCATAACATTACACTTTTTAGCCTTAAAAAACTCTTTGGTTGCTTTTGCAGTATGCTGCGGGTCATTGTCCATCTGCACTGTGAAGCACCGTACAATGAGTTCTGAAGCAATTGACTGAATATGAGCAGATAATATTGCCCGAAACACTTCAGAATTCATCCTACTGCTTTTGTCAGCAGTCACATCATCAATAAATACAAGGGAACCAGTTCTATTGGCAGCCATACATGTCCACACCATGACACTACCACCACCATGCTTCACTGATGAGGTGGCATGTTTTAGATCATGAGCAGTTCCTTTCCTTCTCCATACTCTTCTCTTTCCATCACTCTGGTACAAGTTGATCTTTGAACTGTAATGGCTTTTTAAAATGTTGTTTGGCAAACTCTAATCTGGTCTTACTGTTTTTGTGGCTCACCAATGCTTTACATCTTGTGATGAACCCTCTCTATTCACTCTTGTGAGGTCTTCTCTTGATTGTTGACTTTGACACATATACACCTACCTCCTGGAGTGTTCTTGATTTGGCCAACTGTTGTGAAGGGGTTTTTCTTCACCAGGGAAAAAATTATTCTGTCATCCACTACAGTTGTTTTCCGTGGTCTTCCGGGTCTTTTGGTGTTGCTGAGCTCACCTGAGCACAACAGGAAATGTAGAACAAGAGGTGTTGAGGGAAACTGATGGTGGGAAAAGGGAATCCCTGAGAAGGACTGCACTTTCTGTGGGGGATTCTATTGTTAGGGGTATCCAGCTAGAAAGAGGATCTGAAATTAGGAATCAGGTGAAGAGCTTGTCTGGAGCTACAGCTCCATGGCATAAAAAAAGCATTTTAAATATTATAAAGACATCGAGCAAGGAAAGGGAGGTTGATGTCCTTATCTACCTTGGGACAGATTACTTGGCCAAAGCTGGAGTTTTGGCTGTTAAAGATGAATTTAGGAAGTTGGGAACTGCTCTTAAGTAGGAGGTAAATACTGTTACTTTTCTAAAAGTGCTGCCAGTACATAGATTTTAAGAAGGTATGATGTGCATTAGTGACTTCAATCTGTGGCTTAGGAAGTGGTATCATGAAGAAGGATTTGGGTTCATAAAACATGCTAGGCGCTTAGGAAATAAAATCCCTGATCTAATTGCAATAATGGTAAGGGATAATCTGGATATTGTGGGAATCAAGGAATCCTGGTGCAATGAAAATCATGACTGGAAGCTAGCTATAATTTATTTAGGAAAGACAGAGTAGGAAAAATTAGAGGAGGCGTAATAATGTATGTGAAGGAAGGGTTAAATTCAACTTTAATAGGGAGTATTGGAGAAAAAACGTAGGCACTTTGGGTAACCATAGAAACCCAGGGAGTTATTATTTGTACTGGATTGATATACAGGCTACCAGGACAAAATGAGGAAATAGATAATGTCTATTTTAGCAAGACATTGCTAAAATGGCATTAAAAGGGGAAGTAATAATCATGGGATATTTTAATCTGCCTGATGTAAACTGGGGTGAGTCTTCAGCAAGCTCCACTAGAAGTGGGGACATTTTAATTTCATTACAGGGAGTGTCCCTCAAGCAACTGATGAAAGAGCCCACTCGCAAAGAGGTCATCTTAGATTTGGTACTTACAAATGGTGCCAGAATCTCAGAAGTGTGGGTGAGAACCTAGGATCGAGTGATAATTAAGCAGTATGATTTAGAATAATGACAGAGAGACACCCAAAAAACAAGGTTGCTAGATTTTAGGAAGGCGGATTTTGTGGAAATGTGTAAGTGATTCTTTAGCAGAGTGGAGAAACATGAAAGGAGTACAGGAGCAGTGGGGCAATTTTAAAAAATACATTAATTAACAGCAACAGACCTTTGTATAAGAAAGATTAGGAAAAAGAAAGCCAATGTGGTTTAACAAAGAGGTAGCGAGTATAGCGAAAGCAAAAAAAGATGGCCTTTCAGAATTATAAGCCAACTCAAAGGCCCTGATTCAGAGTTTGAAAATAAGAGGAAAATTACTCCTTCGCAAAACCATGTCGATATAAGGGGGAGTCAAGTTAATCGTATTCTTTGCATGCAGAAATATATCTTTGAATTGCTTATTTTACACAGATACTGACCAACTTTACTATTACACTGTTATATAGACTTGGGCTGGGAAAAACCACCTCTCAACGCTTAATACTGTTTGCAACAGATGAAATATGACTCCCCTGAAATCAAAATGGTTTAGTCCAAGAGTAACTTTCTTCTCTTATTTTCAAGCTCCTTCTTAAGTCTGAATTAGGCCCAAAATAATGATGACAAGGAGGAGTATTTTGTAAAGCAGGAGGTGGCTAAAGAGGTTACCAGGGCAGCAAAGGCAAAACTGGCCCACTTAGGAGAAAAGGGACAAAAGCTTTTTTCGGTATATAAATTAAAGGCAAAAAACTAAAGAGGGTATAGTAAGGCTCAAAACTGAGAGTGGGAGTCTTGTTGATGGTGGAAAGGCTGTGGCAGTTCATCTTAACAAGTATTTCTGTTCAATATTCACAAAAGAAAGAGAGGGGGAAGGGACCACTTTTAAATGGGAAGACTATTAATACATAGGAGGCAATTACTACTCTTTCCACTGAGGAGCAGGTATTAAAAGAACTTTCAAAGCTAAAAATGTACAAATTAAAGGGGCCAGATGGGATACATCCTAGGAGATGTATCCCATCTGGCCCCTTTAATTTTAATAAAAGAGCTGCTGACAAAACCATTAACTGAATTATTCAACCAGTCACTAATAACTGGGGTGATTCCAGAGGACTTAAAAATAACAAATGTAGTCCCTCTGCATAAAAGTGGCAGTAAGGAAGCAGCGGCAAACTACCGCCCAGTGAGTCTCACATCAGTAGTAGGGAAATTAATGGAAACACTGTTAAAGGAGAAAATTGTACAGTATCTTAAATCCAGTAATTTACAGGATCCCAAGCAGCATGGATTAACTGGGGGAAGATCATGTCAAACAAATATTATAGAATTTTTTGACTGGGTCAGTAAAGTATTAGATAAATGGGGAGCTGTAGAAATAGCTTATCTATATTTTAGTAAGGCTTTTGACACTGTGCCACATCTCAGACATGTTAAATAAGCTGGAAACTTTGGGATTGGACATAAAGATAGTTGCATGGATACAATATTGGTTGCAGGATAGACAACAGAGGGTTGTAGTAAAGGGAATCTTTTCTGGGGATGACAAGGTAACTAGTGGAGTACCCTATGGTTCTGTATTTGGACTAGTACTATTTAATATCTTTATAAGTGATATGGCCTGTGGTATCAATGGGAAAATTATTGCAGATGACAAAGATGTGTAACAGGCTAGACACACCAGAAAAGGTACAAAAACGAACAATTATTACCTGATAATAGGGTTACCTCCACTCCTCCATGGCAGCACTAACGCTGGGTAGATCCCACCTATCAGCCTGAGCCAGGACAGGAAGTAAGAAGACCTGGACACTGTATATAAGGACCGCCTCTTTCCATAGCTGGTGTCTTCTCTCTCCATAAAGCTATAAAGACAATGACAGCATCTAAGTAATCATGATATATAAAATCTAAGCATTAAGGGATGGGCAATTAGTGCTGCCATGGAGGAGTGGAGGAAACCCTTTTATCAGGTAATAATTGTTTGTTTCCTCTGCCTCTTCCCTGGCAGCACTAACGCTGGGTTATCTCTAAGCAATGCGTTAAGAGGGTAGGGTTCACAAACCTGTTATACCACTGCTGACAGAACCCTCCTTCCGAATCTTGCATCGGCTGAGGATTGGACATTAGTTTTATAATGTTTAGTGAATGTGTGGGCTGATGCCCAGCCTACAGCTTTGCATAATTCTTGTAGCGAAGCTGATTCTTTCTCCGCCCAGGATGCTGCTACTTCTCTTGTAGAGTGTGCCTTAATGGACTCTGAAACTGGAGTACCTGTCAATTTGTATGCCTCGGATACGCACAGTTTAATCCACCTGGCCAAGGTGGCTTTAGATGTAGGATGTCCCTTCTTATTCTCAGGTAAGACAAATAGCGGTTTACATTTCCTGAAATTTCTTGTTCTTTCGATATAAATCTTAAGTGCACGGACTAGGTCCAATGGAGTGCCAAAGGATGTCCTTTGGATGCTTTGGAGACGGACATAATGAAGGAAGGACTATTTCCTGATTAATATGAAATGAGGAAACTACTTCGGGCATAAAAGTTGGGTTAGTTCATAAAACTATCTTATTTTCAAAGAAACATGTATAAGGTTCTTCTGTCCAAAGGGCTGTAATTCTGAGACCCTCCTGGCCGATGTTATGGCCACTAGGAAGGCTACTTTCTATGATAAGAATTTTAAGCTGACGTCTTGTAGTGGCTCAAAGGATGGTTTAGTAAGTGTATTCAGGACTAAATTAAGATCCCAAGGTGCTATTGGGTTCTTAAATACAGGTCTTATGCGTACTGCGGCCTGAACAAACCGTTTAATGTATCTATCGGATGCTAAGTCTTGGTCTAGCATAGCCCCTAAAGCAGATATTTGTACCTGAATAGTATTTACTGCTAAACTTTTGTCCAACCCGTCCTGAAGGAAATTAAGTAGTTGACCAATTGATGGTTTGTGGCATGACATTATTTGTTGAACACCATTTAACAAATGTATTCCACACTCTATGATACACTTTAATTGTGGAGGGTCTACGTGCTTTGAGAAGGGTAGAAATTACCTATTCTGAGAAGCCTTTCCTTTTCAATCTTCCCATCTCAATAACCACACTGTCAGCTGAAGCATTTGAGGTCTTGGGTGGAACATTCGTCCTTGCTTTAGAAGTCCTGAGTGAACTGGTAGTCTCCAAGGATTGCATTGGGACAGCCGAAGTGCGTGGGAAAACCAGGTCCTCCTGGGCCAAAAGGAAGTATTGTTATTACTGTCCAATCTTCCATGGCTATCCTCCTTAGCAGACGAGGTATTAGAGGAACTGGGGGGAAGGGGTAGTCTAGTTGAGGTGCTCCCCAACGGTCTGTTAGTTGATGAAACACAGCCTGGTCTAATTCTCATTCCCCTGGGTCTAGATTATTTCTGCTGAGGAAGTCCGCTTGAATGTTTTAAGATCCTGCGATATAGGCTGCGGATATACTGAGGACTACTTTTTCTGCCCATACAATTAGAGACCTGGTTAAGAGCATGAGTTTCCCTCTCCTTGTTCCCCCTTGGTGGTTGATGTACGCTACGACTGTACGATTGTCGGAGTGGACTATTAAGTGATGCCCCGGAGCTGATCTTGAAAGTAACAGGTTGCTTTGATGACCGCATGCATCTCTAGTAGATTGGAGCGAAGGTATAGTTGTTGGTGGTCCCATAATACCTGTGTCCATCGACCGTTGCATAGGGTTCCCCATCCTTGGCCGCTTGCATCTGTGGTGAGGATGATAAGATTTGACTTCCTGAGAGGTCTTCCTAAACTTAAGTTTGAGGCTTGGGACCACCAACGAAGATCCTGTCTGGCCTCGTGATCCAGACGCAATAATTGGCTTGGATGATACGGGTTCTTGTCCCATTGGCGCAGGAAGCAATCTTGAAAGGCTCGCATGTGGAACCTCGCCCATACCAGAGTGTTGAGGACCACTGACATGAGGCCTAATATTTTCATGTATTGGTCTGCTGTGACCCATGGTTGTCTTCTGACGAGTAGTACTTCGTTTTGAAGCTTCTGTATTCTTACATCTGGAAGAAATACTTTGTCTGATCTGGTGTCTATAACTACTCCTAGGTATGTCAGAACCTGCGTGGGATGGAGATGACTTTTTGCACAATTGATGAGCCATCCATGTTCTTCTAGTATCTGTAGAGTGTATTCTGTGTGAGAGACTGCTTCCTGTTCTGTAGCTGCTGCTATTAGTATATCGTCGAGGTGTGGCCAGATGTGTATACCTCGTTGTCTTATTACTGCCATCAGGGGGGCAAGAACCTTGGTAAATGTCCTTGGGGATGTGGAAAGCCCAAAGGGCAGGGCCATATACTGGAAGTGTTGACCGAATATTGCAAATCTGAGAAACTTTTGATGTTTGGGGAATATTGGCACATGTAGGTAAGCATCCTTGAGGTCTATGGATACCAAGAACGCCCGAGGTGGAAGGGACGTCAAGATTGACCTTATGGATTCCATCTTGAACTTTCGGAGCTTGATATGTAGGTTGAGGGGTCTCAGATGGTACGAAACCCTCCTGTGGCCTTTTTTACTATAAATATCTGTGAATAACATCCCTGGTACCTTTGGGATATGGGAACTTCGGTTATCACCCCCTGTTAAAGGAGCTTGCTGAAGTGCCTGTCTCTCTTCCCTGCATGACGGACTGCGGGACTGACTAAATTGATTTATCTGTGCCCGATGATGAAGTTCTAGCTTGTACCCCTGATAGATTATGTTTAACACCCACCTGTCTGTGATGAAGTTGCTCCAGATGTGATAGAAGTGGGATAGTCTAATGCTGCCTCCTACTGCTGATGTTATTGCAGTGTCCCCTCTGGCTTCATTGCTGGGACGAAAAGGTCTTACAGCCCTGATTGCTTGGCCACAAAAAGTGCTTCTTGTGGTCCCCTGCTGGAACCTTCTCATGTATGACCTTCCCGGTCTGTAGGTTCTTGCCTCTTTATATTCTGCTTGAGAAGATCTTGGTGGCTTGTTGAAATAGATCCTTCTTGTTTGTCCTGAGGAAGCCAGTTGGACTTCCCTTCTGAGATTTTCTGGATAATATCGTCCAGTTTTTGGCCGAATAAGTAATCGCCAGAGAATGGTGAGAAAGTAATACAAGTCTTCCCTTTGACTGTCCATCTGCAACCCAGGGTCTGAGCCATAGGGCTCTTCTGCCTACGGAGGCTGTTGCTAAGGATCTGGCGGCTAGCTTCACTATGTCCATGGACGCTTCACATAGAAATTCAGTCGCCAATTGAATGTCCTGTACGGACTTGATAAGGATTTCACGCTTTATGCCTTCCGATAGATTCCTTTCTAGATCTTCACACCATGGCCCTGATTCAGAGATTGAAAATAAGAACTTAAAGTTACACCTGGGCTAAACCATGTTGTTTTCAGGGGAGTCAAATTTCATTTGTTGCAACAGTATTATAGTTAAAAGGTGATGTTACCCAGCTCAAGTCTAATTAGCAGTTTAAAAGTGAAGCTGATCAGGTATCTGTGTGCAATAAGTAAAAGCAAAGCATTCTCCCTGCATGCATAGAATTAAATTAGCTTGACTCCCCCTGAAATCAACATGGTTTTGCCCAGGTGTAACTAAGTTCTTATTTTCAGCCTCTGAATCAGGCCCCATGTTCTTAGTACTCTAGATGTTACTGCAGACGCCACAGCCGGCCTCAGCATAGCTCCTGTGAGGCAATGAACCTTTTTTAGACTGACCTCCATTTTGCGGTCCATATTGTCTTTAAATGTGTTAGCATCCTCGAGGGCGAGTGTTGTTTTCTTAGATATGCGCGACACCGCTGCGTCAACTCGTGGAGGTTCATCCCAATTTCGAGAATCCTCGCTGGTGAAGGGATATAATTTGGTGAGTCTAGTAAGGGAGACAACTTTCTTGTCAGGAGACTTCCATTGTTCTGCGATGATATCTTTAATTATACGTGACACCGGAAAAACTCTGGACTTTTTGCGTGGTTCTTTAAATATCAGGTCCTGTAGAAGTGTGTCTTCTCTGGACTCCTAGACATTAAGCATTTTACATATCAATTTCAGTAAGTTCTCTACCAGATCTGGATTAAATGCTGCACCTTCCAACTCTTCTACTGATTCCTTAGCTGAACCTGACTCTCCGGAGTAGTACCTCCCTTCTTTCTGGGGCTGATTCAGACAATGCAGCTTTCATTTGTACAAATTCCAACATTTGCTGAGAGGAGGGTTGTTGAGTAAGATTACAATTAGCACAGGTCTTGTCAGGATTATCTTCAGACAAAGGAATATCACAGGAGACATATCATGTGGTTTTGTTTTTTTTAGAAGTATCTGAACATTTTTTGCTTGCATCAGATCTAAAATATATAACAATATATTAAAACTACCTATCTCACTACACTAACCACTTACTAATAATACAATAACTAAAGAAGAATAATAGCTAAAGCAGAGCTCACCCCGACCTCCTGGTTGATGATCGTTTCTCCTCCATGTTCGTAGGGAAGAACACAAACGCTGGAGCCTTTCCCAGGTCCTGTTTTAAAGGTCTTGCCCCGGAAGTACTGTTACTTCCTGTCTAGGGGCGTCAGGGAGTCATAGACGCGCCGTGGACTACAAGAAAATGGCCACCGCGTTGCGTTTCATATGCATTCCACGGCCCATCTTCCGGCAGAAGTGAAGCTTGGCGCCTGAACGGCGCATACGCTGCCTGGCATCTGAGAGGAAAAGCTTGATGGGGACTCCCTGATGACTGAGGCCGATCGACACTTCCTTCCCCCGCCATCCCCAGGGGAACGGACGGAGGGGCATCAGACCTGATGCTCCGGAAAAGCAGATAACCGCAGGTGAGCTCTGAGGGGAAAAAAAACAAAAAAAACGCTACCTCCCTGGCTCTGAGCTAAGACAGGAAATAAAAAGACACCGGCTATGGAAAAAGGCATTCCTTATATACAGGGTCCGGGTCTTCTTACTTCCTGTCCTGGCTCAGGCTGAGAGGTGGGATTTACCCAGCGTTAGTGCTGCCAGGGAGGAGGCAGAGGAAAATGAGGTATGATCTAGGTAGACTGGAGGAATGGTCAAGAATGTGGCAACTGCAGTTTAATGACAAAAAATGCTAAATCATGCTCTTGGGGCACAAAAACTCAAAAGCTCAATATATCATTAATGGCGCTACATTAGAAACTATTGAGGAGGAAAGGGATCATGTAGCTTAAAGGTAGCCCAGCAATGTAACAAAGCAATGAAAAAGGCAAGTCATATGCTTATTTGCACAGGGAGATATCTCCAGAAAGACAAATACGTTAGAGATTGTGCAAAGAAGTGCAACTAAAATAGTACATGGCCTGTGTCACAAAACATACCAAGAAAGGCTAGAGGAACTAAACATGTACAGCTTGGAGCAGAGAAGGAAGAGGGGCTATATAATAGCAGCTTTCAAATATATCAAGGGTTGTGACCGGCTAGAGGATGGCATTTTTCAAATAAAGAGGTGCAATAGAATACGGGGTTATGCATTTAACCTGGAGGATGGTAGATTCAGAGGAAATGTGTAGAAAAATGACTTCACTGAAAGGATGATAGAGAAGTGGAATAGCATCCCATCTGAGGTGATTGAGGCTAACACAGCGAAACAGTTTAAACATGCTTGGGATAAATATAAGGATAACCTAAATCTCAAACTAAATTGAGGGTAAATAGGATCTAGGGTCAGTATAGTTCTAAATAAACAACCAGACAGACTGGATGGGCCAAGTGGCTCTTATCTGTCGTCACTTTCTATGTTTCCTGACCGTTGGGAAAGTTTCATAAACTAAGCTGATTTAACATATAGACAACTAACATTTCTTTAGGAAAGTAGTTACGCAATTAGCATGTTTTCAGTTAAAACAAAACTTAATATGACCCTGTGCTATGCTAATATGCCTAGACAACAAGCTTCAGCCAATCATGTTATATTAATCATGTATGGTAACCAATGATGTATGCATATTTTGTTGTATAAAGGCACTCTGGCACTTTAAGAGCAAAGCTGCGTTGGATACTGTTCTTGTCTCAGTGTCTCAACTGGTGACCCTGTACCCCAACAGCTTCTATCAGAAAATTAGGGAGGCCAGTGGTGTAGGGTCCAACTGACTTTATGGCTACCAACACTAGTGCTCTTCCTCAGCACTATTGGTTAACTCACACAGCTCATCCCCCAATTGTACCAGCTGGTTTACAATAGTGGATGCCCACCTGCGGGGTTTTTTTTTTTTTCACACAAGCTGGGCTGTTTATTTTCATATGCACACCCATCTGGCTGCGCATATAGTTTTTAAAGGTGTACCTAGGATATCCGTGCTGAGCTTTGATTTTACAACACGACCAAAATCTGCTGGTCATCCGTACATACTACAGTTATTTGGCAGATCACCCTGATTTTTTGGGTTATCCTCATGATAATTTTATCCAGAAAATTCCTGCTTTAATTTATGTTTATTACCATTATTAAAATGTTAATACATTTTATATGATTGCTGTGATGCATACTCAGTTTTAAGAATATATCCGGACGTAACATATATGGACAAAATGTACTGTGTTAATGTACTGTACATTTAGACTGATTGTACTGAAATCAAAACTATAGGAGGGATTACGGTCATTACCAACAAATCCTAGAAGTTAATCATTTGTGCAGTCGAGGTAAAATATTTAGTGTAAGAAAACATGTGGAAACAATGTAACAAGAACTTCAGTCGTAATAGGGGGAAAAAATCTGGTGTGTCTGACAGCAGTGCAACAAAAATTTGATTAGTTCAAAATCTGCTTATCTCTGTTGATTTTCACATAGTCTGTTGATTGTTTAAACAGAGTATATAACTGAAAAGCAATGGTGTACAAAAACACCAGGTTAATGAGAGAGGTCACAGTGCAAATACAAGAGTTGTTCAAGATGACAGGAAGGTGACACTAATTCAGATGACCATACCTTACAAACCATGTAGTAGAGCAACACTAACCACCCAACAAATGCCAGTCAATGGTTCGGGTTGATTGGTGCAATTTTGTGGAAATATCCTTTGGCATATACATATTTAGAATACTCCCAATACTCCTATGAATGGAACTGATTCAGAGTTTGAAAATGAGATGAAAGTTACTCTTGGGCAAAACCATGTTGATTTCAGAGGAGACCAATTTCATAAGTTGCAAACAATATTAGTAGAGAGGTAACATTTCCTAGCCCAAGTCTAAACAACAGTGTAAAAGTAAAGCTGGTGACTATTTGTGTGCAGTAAGCAATTCAAAGTTATATCCCTGCGTGCAAAGAATACAATTAAATTGACTCCCCCTGCAATCAACATAGTTTTGCCGAGTAGTAGGTTTCCTCTAATTTTCACTCTCTAAATCAGGCACAATGACTTTCTTTACATATACACTTTATATTATAGAAGATTCAAGATCAGAACACAAGAACACAATGTTTTGATGAGTTTTTACTCCACACAGTCTTATTCAGGGAGGATAAAGATAAAGTTAAAAATCCAGAGGAAGCATATGCCACATATTTTACAATCTGCTCTGTGCAAATAGGGGAAAAAAATACAAAAAATACAAACTTTTTTTCAGTCCTTCTTTGAATCCTGATTTGCTTTGCAGATGGCAGCTTCAGTTCAGTGCAATGATTTAAAAAAAACAAAAAAAAAAACATCCAAAAAAAAGCTTAAATACTCTGCTTTACATTTAACCAGAAAATATCCATGACCCTAGTCAGAAAGACACTATAATATACACTGTCTTTCTAGATATAATCAATATTTTTAAAGGTCCCATTATTGGAGGATATTTAAATAATGTCTTGTCAAGATTTACATGTTCCTTATTTATTATTGATAACCAGATTATAATGAAGAACTTCATTTGTTATAGGCCATAGCTTGAATGCTAAAGTATATAGCTACCAAACAAAAGACATTTGTAAAAATTAGGTAGCCAGATTCTAAAAGATCAAACTGCAAACATTTGAAAGCTATGATTGCTATTATCACAGAATAACAATTACAAATGTTTTATAGAGTACCTACATTACTGTCCTATTCAAAATATCACTTTGCATCCCAGCTTACATGAAGATGTGTCAGTGGGATAAATTAGAAAGAAAAGGATGTTGAGCTGCCTTAATATATTATTTTTACTGCGTTTCAAAATGATGGCTGGCTGACCTTTTACTGGGCGAGTAGCTTTTGACAAAGGAATCCAATGTGAAATGTTGTTAAGTTAGATCATGCCTTTCATTAATGTTATTCCAGCATAAGTAGAGATGAAATGCCCACAACTGTGATCATTTCTTCCTAGATATAGTCATCTTCCACAGGTTCTCCATTGACATCACAGTAATGGATAAATATAGCAACAACTCGCTGGAATACCCCTTTCTTCATTTGTCGAAGTTCTGATATCTCTTCCCCAATTGTTTCCATGCAAATGTCAGCCGACAGCTGTCCTTTCCTCCGTGGTGCATATATAGTAGCTGGTAAAAATAAATAAATAAATGTTTACCAACCATACTGAACTGCATTGCATTAGTAGTAATGACGGCTGCTCATGTACAAGTATAAACTTACTTTTCTCATCATCCTCAAAGTCGTATCTTGCATAGCTGTTGGGTTCCGCAGTCCTGAGTGAGCGTAGCCATGGAAAATCTGTAATCATGGAGTATGGAGCGCCATCCACAACACCTGGAGGAACAATAAAGGGGGCGGGGGGGAGGAAAAGCTAAAATACAAAAGTCAAAAAGTACATTATTTACACTGACAGATTTAAATAACAATGGATCAAAGCAGGCCACGCATCTAATACTATAGTTGGGTTGTGAACCAGATCCTAAGGCAGCACAAACAAGGATCTGATAGTGGTTCCCCTCTGCATCCACTAGCACTTGGGAAACCATTTCCATTGCTTGCACAGACTTCTTCTTATCTGTCCTCTCAGTGCTGTGCAGCACATGATTGCAGATAAAAGATCAGTCCTGTTTACATCTTACAAGCAGCCTACCTTCCAGGGTGTAAATGTCCCGACCCCAAGGATATTTTGTATATTTTTTTGCCTCCTCTTCAGTCCTAGTGGCTTCCGGAAAGAATTCATATTTTATGAGTTCTCTGAGGAAAACAAATATTTTATATTAGAAAAACTATCTTACTGTAGTTTTACAACTTTTTTCCCACCAACTAACTACATTTAAAAGCATGGTATTCTAATATCACCAAAAGATCAATACGAGCCAACATTGGTTCTGAAGGTATTCATCCAAGTTTCCTGTGGATCGTTTCACTAAATGTTCAAATAAATCTTTTCTGCAATGATATGCTTGCCCACAAGGTGGTACTATGCAGAAATATAAATAGGAATTGTTTCAGAGAAGATCATTTGTTGGAACACAAGTCAGATGATTTGCTGATTCTGCGATTGTGGGGCAGTACACAACGTAAAGATTCTGGAGCTATCAAACGTGTGAACCCTACTTTGAACTCCTTTTTATGCATAAATGGATGTGGATATTACAAAACAATAAGAATCTGTATGTTATGGGAAAAGTACATAAAACTTCAACTCAATTCAAACTAGGACGGGAGCTAAGAGCTTCCTGCTGTGGAAGGACAAACCTTAGAGTGCTACTATCCCCACAGTCATATAAAAGCACAAATTGGAAAGATTTACTCACTGATTAACATTTGCGATTGTGTCCATCCAGCTTCTGACGCGTACTTTATTTCTAACATTAGGTGGGTTGCTAAATTCATGTATAATGCACATGTGATAAGGGTATGGTCCACTGAATATCTTTCTCTCTAAAGTCAGTGTGTCTACCTGTAGGGATTGTACAGAAAAACAAAGCAAACATAGCAAATAAAAAAAAAAAAAAAAAAAAAAAAAGATTTTAAAAATTTTCAGGCACCAAAGCCTTAATTCAGTACCAGGTTTTCAAATTCTTTTAACAGCACAACTCTAGTGTCGAATATAACAAATACCTTATTGGAAGGAAAATTTAAACAAATGCTGCATCTGTATTGAATCATTTTATTTTGTTTGATTTACCCAATCGTTTTAGTATCAATTGTGCTTCTGGGGTACCCTCTATGACTAGCAAAAAAAACTGAAGTATATGACAATAAAGATCACCAGTAATGCTCAATATGGGCAGATTATTTTTAAGAAATCAACAGCCCAGTATTACATTTTAGGGGCTAGATTTACTAAGCTGCCGGAAAGGAAAAGTGTTGCCCATAGCATCCAATCAAATTCTAGCTCTCCCATTCCTATAACATACTAGAATAAGTCAGATAGAATCTGATTGATTGCTATGGACAACATAGCAACTTTTCCTTTCCCACAGTTTAGTAAATGCAGCCCTAAGGCCTTATGCCATACAAAATATACAACTAATTAACCTAAAAGAATTTTCACTTAAACAAGTTTGTTAAGACATAAAACATTGTATGCCACAATATTACAATTTTATAAGTAATATATTTACAGTGTGTCCAAGTTAACACTCCGATAGCTGGGGACATCACAAAATGGCCTCAAACTACATGAAAACAGTAACGGTTGAATTGTTCAGGCAAAGCGGAAAATATGAATATCGGGTAAGTAAATTTAAAGAAAGTTTAGTTTGAATTTCTCTGTATTAGTACTAGCCACACTGCAAAAAATGTTTAATGAATCAAAAGATATTCCCCCAATTCTACAACTAAATTTTAACATTTTAAACCCAGTGAAGTGAAACTTTTTTGCCAAAGAGTAAATGTGCCTATTTTTTACTTTGCTACTAACCATAGCATCACACCAATACAGCGACAACAAAATGATGCGACATTCTTCATGCAAGACTTACTTGCTGCATGGGACGTAGGTAGATGATGCGGTTTCTCTCAGGGGGCATCCTAAGAATCTGGTCAAGTACTTGCTCCATATTAAGTTTCTTACACTGTGCATAATCGAAGCGATTGACAATGGGAGCATTTTCTACCTTTAAGTGCTTCAGGACTCTGCAACGTGTTGCTGGAAGAAAATTATGGGAGATTGAAATACATACAAAAAAAGAGCATGATATTGAGTGTGTTTCTGTATTTTATTTTTATTGAATAAATTTTAAATCAATAATGTAATCTATGTGAAATGGTTTCTTAAAATTATTAGCTTTGATCTTTATTTGTATTTCTCTACTTATGACAGGAGGAAAGTTCAAATAAGACAAGCATTGTATAGGCAGTAGTGTAATATATTTGACCATGTCAATAGAAAAGCATTTGGTGGTTGCAACACAAGGATCAATGAATAGAAGAATTTCTCAATGTTGCTACACACGGCCATGTAATTATTGGTGAAGTCTGTCATCCTATATTTGCTTATTTAGTGGACCAACTTCAACAGATCTGGATTCATGTCAGTTTTCTGTCCACAAACAATATAAATAGATTTGTGGCAAATTAAATAAGGAAACACCACTAATAAGAATATAACAAAATATTTACTGAATTTTGCATATAGGCAATATTTAATCCCTGCTAATCATAATTCACAGTACACGCAAAGCATTATTTTGTCTGAGTGAAAACAAGACGCCTTCCTATAATATAAAATGATTTAGCAATGAATCTGCATGCTAGCAGTATACTCACCATGGATGAACATCATTTTGGGGCAATCCTTTAGAACCAAATCTGTGATCCCGCAGTTAGTCAGTGTAATACCCACAAGGTTCTTTGATTTAAGGTTTAACACCTATTAAATAAAATATACCCAATTAATGTGCAGTATGCTGTGTACATTAGCTTAAAAAAACCCCAAAAAAAACCAAAAAAAAAACCAAAGGTCTCATGGTGAACAATATTACCAAAACACTACTTTCTGTGATGCGACAATTAAATTCTCCCGATAGTAATAACAGGGGGATGTTGCAGAAGCATCTTTCATAAGCCACTTACCCAGAAGAGGAAACAATGATTTTCTGCAGTGTTATTTCCAATGACAAAAAAAGAGACAAAGCTATTTTTCCTTTTAACAATGCTTTAAAAAACACAAATGTCCCAATACTAAGACTTTTTAAAATTATAGACTACACATATTGACACAATGAAATGGATTACAAAAGGATGGGCTAAGAGAACCACAATAATTTGAGAAACACTTCATTCCGAAGAAGCTTCTACCATACGCAGTGATAGCACACAAACAGCAATACACTGCATAAACTGGCTCAGCTATCAATAAGGTTAATTTACTTGTACATGGTCATCCTCAATGACTGGGTCACTGGTACTTGTGGACTTGTCTGCAGTACGTTTTCTCTTCACCGCTTTTCTACTTTTTGGTGTAGATTCTTGGAGAGAAAAAAATAAAAAATTGAAAATTAAATTCAGGCAACTAATGAATTATAAGCTTTTATATTAACCTATATAAAATATATATATACCCAGATCAAAATGATAAGACGATAAAGAGAAATAAAGTAAAAAAAATAACCAAGGAGCTCACCACCATCTGTCATCAGCGACACCTGAGAAAGCCTTGTCCGTGCTCTTGTGAGAGGCCTCTGTGAATTCCGTATGTCCTGCTCTGTCCGGCAGCATGCAGGTGATGCACTACAATCAACCCCTATACCTGAATTAGTCCTTTGTGCCCCACTTTGTGGAGTCCTGAGTGTGTATTCACAACTATGTCCTGAAGGGGACTGACTTGTTGAGGGTTGCTGTCCTTCACAATTACCACTGTTTCTTCTTTGTGGATTTTGTTCCAAATTTTTGGAGCAATGGAGGCACAATGCACCAACATCTTGTTCTTGGGCAGCACTGAGCTCACAGTCTTCTGATCTATTGCAAGTACATAAATCTACTTGATCTGCAGCATGATTGCTCTCATTCAGAGGCTGGGAATGGTCCTCATTCTGCACATCTGTGTCACTTGAATTAATAATGCCACCTGCTGCACTCGCCTCAGGGGAGCAATCTTTACCTTTGTTCCTCTCAGAAGGGTCACTGGCTGCTTTCATGTCAGCTTTAATTTGTTCGCTGGTTACTTGACACCCTTTCTCACAACAGCTTTCTTCACTTGGCACTGCCTGCTCTGTCGGACTTTTGATGGCGATATTACATTTTTTACGCAAAGGAGCTTTGCCTTTACCACTTACAACTGCAAAAGAATTTTAAAGCATAAGAAGAAAAATAAATGCATAAAACACCCAAACATTTAAGCACATAGAAAAAAAAAAAACATATCAAAAACATTCTGGGCTATATTCACTACCTTTTATGTGGTACCTGTATGAATATCAAAAATTGGACCAGCCTCACCAATCCTCCAGGTCTAGAGAAAAATTTAAATTCCAACATGATATATTTTTTGGATTTAAAAAAAGGAAATCACTCAGAGTGCCAGATTTACTAAGCTGCAGGAAAGCAAAAGTGGAGATGTTGCCCATAGCAACCAATCAGATTCTAGCTCTCACTTTCCTATTACATGCTAGAAAAAGTCAGCTAGAATCTGATTGGCGAGCCTGGACCAATTTTTGATATCTATACAGGTACCACATAAGAGGTTTTTCATACCAATAACAAAAATAGTAATAATTAACGTTTGATATTTTGTTATACAAGTGTGGTATGAGGACGATGACGCAGGAGGTTGTTTTTTTTTTAAAGGGTTGGGACATATAGGTCCAGAGCTGGTTTTGTTTTTTGTTTTTGATCCCCCCCCTCAACTGTAATATTGGTAGGTGGCTACAGACTATGGTCAAATTCCTTCTCTTAGGAGGCAAAATATACCTTCCAAATAAGAAAAAAAGTAGAAGAAAAAAAAAAAAGCAAATAAAAAATACCCCATAATAGCTAAAGGAGCAAGGGGAGAAACCCATTATTAGGGATATAGTTTTGAAAAAAAAATCAGACATGGACACCTTGCCTGCGCCATTAATAACGTTATGCAGCGGTGGTGGGTCGGGAAACGGACTCCGACAGTGACCTATTTTTGGTGGCTGAATCATATATGGTTTGGTTTTGTGATTTGCACATGCATCCATGCAAGCAAAACAGTACACAACATGCTTGAAGCACACATCCGAGTCGGAAAAGTTAAAGGTATGTTAAAGGTTAGGGTATGGATCTCAAATACAGAGTGAATCGGTTTACCACAACATTCCAGTGGAATCTTAGGAAATGAATGGTGACCTGAAGCAGAGAACAAATAATACATGTTCTTCCGAAACTTCCTATCACTTCCTATCATGCCTAGCATCTTTAAAGGATTCTACACCAGGGAGAGGGTATGTAGCCCCTGCTGCTCCTCATATTATAATAAGTCAAAGATATAAAGGAGTAAAAGGAAAATATTCTTTCCTAGGTGCAACTGTGTCTCTACAAAGCCTCAGAAAAACACTGTATATACTCGAGTATAATCCGACCCGAATATAACCCGAGCCACCTAATTTTAACAAAAAACCTGGGAAAACATATTGACTCGAGTATAAGCCTAGGGTGGGAAATGCAGCAGCTACTGGTAAATTTCAAAATAAAAATAGATACCAATAAAATGTCATTAATTGTATCATGTGTATCCAGCACTCAGTATCCAGTGTGCCCCCTCTATGTGTGTCCTGCCAGTCTCTGCCCCTTCCCAGCCTGGTTGCAACATTGAACTTACCTCATTGTTGCCCCTTAATTTTAGCCTTCATGTCTGTCCCTTAACGCCAGCCTCCATATCTGCCCCTTAATGTCAGCCTCCTTTTATTTATTTTCTAACTTACCTTTGATGTCTCCTGCCTTTCCTTCTGCTGTCCCTCTGGCGGTCCCTGCGTCTGTGTCAGGCTCTCCCCCCAGAGAGTGCCTCTGGCTCTCTCCCGCGCGCTGCACAAAGACGTTGCGTGACCTAAGGTCACCTCAACATCATTGTGCATCGCGCACCGCGGGGGTGACAGCCAGAGGCACAGCTGCGGGGAAGAGAGCAATCTAGAAAAAGGTCTGAAAATTCAAGCGCACCCAATCCTTGCAAGCTAATACTATTCACCTGGAGATGTCTCAAATCTCCAAAAAACATGTATACAAAGAGTATACCTTTCATTTAGTTTGCACTTATGGATTTATATATTTATTTGCTTTAGTACATATTCTGTCACCATTATGGTACACATTGTTACGCATTGTATGTTGAGGTTACCTACCAAACGGTCCCTTTAAAGATAATAAAACCTTTATAAGATATGAAGAGATTCATTGCGGTACCTATTTGTTTTATGTCGTATTGGTAGTGTCAGAATTAGTAATTTTAAGTAGTTTTTAATGATTATTGCGTGGAGAGGCAGTGAATCACCATCCAGGAAGGCGAGCGGGGAAGAGAGAGCCTGACACAGCCACAGGGACCGCCGGAGAGACAGCAAAGGTAAGTTCAATGTAGCAACCATATATTTTTTTTTTCCTCATTTGAGTATAAGCCGAGGGGGGCTTTCTCAACATAAATAAATGTGCTGAAAAACTCTGCTTATACACGAGTATATACGGTAGGTTAAATGTTGAAGACCCAATATCACACACTCTTATTTAGCAGGATAATGTGTGATCTACCTAGTAAATAAAAATGGCTGAAGACCATTCAAACAGAAAGAAAACTAAAAGGCTAGCTTTCCATTTTGAACATTACATACTCACTTGAGTTGTCCTGAGATTCTGTCAACTGGTCACTTTTATTTTCCTCATGTGGATACTTTACAGATGTACTACCAGCAGTCGGGTTACTCACAATATCATCCTCATCCTCACTGTCAGAGTCATGGACAGTGATTGGTGCAGCTTTTACTGCAGGCTGTAAACCACTAGGTCCTACAGAACAAAGAAGCATATTACATTTTTAAATTATTTTTAGTTCTAATTAACAAGTTAGGTGCCAGATAATTTTGCCCTAAATAACACAACTACGCCTGCAGATTGGATGGCAAACAAAAATATTTAGAATTTGTCTTATTCTATTACAATATGTTCTTTTTTTCTATTGTTTTGACTCTGACTGTACAATTGTTCAGGTATGTAGATGAGTACTGGGCAACAGACAGTCCCAGGGTCTCATTAAGCCTATGTTTATGCACTGATGTCAGTTTCCTGCTGCTATGGTATTGCACATCATAGGTCTTGCTTTCTTTGAATTAATGTGCCATTTGCACTCATCGCATAGTTATACTATACATATATTAATAGTTTCATAGCATTCAAGGATTCATAACATGTTTAAAGAAATAAAAACTGGTTCCATCTTTCTATGTATTAATCCTATACAACACAAGGGTGTGGGTCGTGCTGCGAACAGCCCTTGTTAGAAAGGAAAGCAATCAATCCACGGAAAACAGAAGACGCTGGTGTGAATGGAGAGTATGAATTTAACCTCAACCCTTACCTTAATCCTTTCCTTAAACCCCCCCCCCCCCCCCCCTTCCCCCCACACCACCCCC
>WWET01006283.1:24887-45059 GCA_011038615.1 Limnodynastes dumerilii
ATTCCTGCAAACTGTGATAGCAGATTTGATTTGCTATTTGAGCATGTTGGGAGGTTTATGCCCATATTCCCAAGATGCTCTGGTTGCAGGAAAAGTGGTCACATTAAATTGACCCAAGAAATAAACTGCAAGCTACACAGTGACAGGAAAAGTTATAAATAATCATCACTATGTGGTGTTCTAATAATCTGGAGCATTAACACTGGGTTGTGGAGTAAAAAAAAATTAAACTTAGCTTTGAAAAAAAATAATTAAAAAAATAATTACAGCATAACAGTTAGCTTACTATTTATGTTCATTTTACAGATTTATTTGCCATTAAAAGATTTAAAATGCAAATGTGTTCATTTACCATAATAGATAAAAGACTATGAACAAGTTACAGATTATAGCTTCAGGTTCAAAACATACGCCAATTTTTTTTCAATTTAATCTGCATCTGCCCAAGATCTCACCTTAGGAGGTTCCCGGAACATCTGGTCCAGTGAGATAAATTCTAAGCTGGGAAGTAACTCAACAAACTGACTAAAGGATTCCAACTTTATGGCATGGCAGCGCACCAAACTGAGATCAACCAGCCGGTTCCAACGGGAGTGATCTTTCAGGAAGCAGAGAAAGTACCGTATTTATAATAAAGTATTTAATTTATTAGAATAAAAAAAAAAACACAATTAATCTTTATAACTGTCCCATAATACCAGGGAACATAAAGCAGTGGGTGTTGATTGTAGTGAAAAGGAAGGCAACTTTCATACAAAAACAAACCAACTAGGCAGAGTATTCAGTGCACCATTAAAGGATTTGGAGAAATGGTATATGATTGAAATAGAAAAAGACCCTTTATGCCAACATCCATTTAGACGAGCAATGCTATTCTGGGGATGACCCATATCAAGCCTACAAATGGTGGCTATGCTCAAGTAAAATAAAGCTCAACAGTGTGCACCTAAAACTGCCATCTCTGCAACAAAACAAAGGAACATTTTTAATTTAAGAATGTGTTTTATCAGACCTCAAAAAATATTGGTTGCCAGAGCTATTTTTCTAAGAGAAGCATTTTACAAGCAGTCACATAAATAAATAAGCATCTGACTTGCTTGTACCATTTTTCTCCTTCCCCTCACAGCCATCACAGCAGAGCTGCATTTTCCCCTGCAGTGGTGTAGCCCCACCCACTTCCTCTTCAATCAGTTTTTCCTGTCAGTCTGCTTATCAGAAGGATTTTAACAGTTTAATCTGTACAAAGGTTTGAATTCACAGGTAATTACAATCGCTCTCTCACTGCTGTGTATATCTTTTTGTTGCACATTGAAAGTGATAATCTGGTATATTAGAGTCCGAGTGCTTATTTAAGAAATGAGTGCACCACTCGTAGTGGGAGTAGGGTATTGCTTGTTAGCAATCCTTGCGTTTCAAAGTTGATATCCCTGTTTCTTAGCTATGGGGAGACTGTCACGTGTGGCCTTAGTTTATAGAGTTAAAGTGGATGGGTTTAAGAGGTATTATAATTCTAGTAGGAATACCTAGTTACACTGGAGTTTAACTGTAGGAAAGCAGAGGGAAATAACATTTTGCCATCTCTGCTTCTAAACGACTTTTGTTTTAATCAAACATTGCTAAATTATGTGACTCTCCACCTGCATAAACACTGCAATCAGCAATCACTCTGCTTGATGCTTTCAGTGACTAGTTTTGAGTTTCTACAAACCCTGGACTACATAATTCCTGTGCAAATATACATTTGCTTTTATATATGTGCTGTTTAGTTATGTAATTGTTATCCTTTATTAATATTTTGAATGGATTTCACCTACACACACTTTTCCAGATGACACTGTTTACCATGGTATTGCTTTTCCTATACATAGCATTTCTTTTACGCTCCTTCCTTCACATCTACCTATATTGTCTCAGCCCTGCTCTGCACTCCACTAATTAACACACATGAACTCTTTTCCTACCTTAAATGTTTATTTCCACCTATCACACAATCCTCAATAGATATTTACAAAAAAATGTTTCAAAACTTGCGTGGCTCCTTCATTTCTTATCCTCTAACATGAAACCCATTATTCTAGGTGATTTCATTATCCCCATTAACAACCCTTCATCTTCTGATGCCACTCTAAGCTTTTCTCTCTAATCTCATCTCTTGGCCTCTCCCAAAGGAATGATTCACCAACTTATAAGGATGACAATTGCATTGCTCTTGTAGTCTTCAAACTATCCTCAGTCTCTGATCTTACCACCTCTCCTCACCCTCTCCCAGGTCATCACCCTATCACCCTGTTAACGAGGATAATATCAACTGTCTCCAATTCCCAATTTTCTCTCTTCTAATATGACAAACTCAAACTAGCAGCTGCCCTTGATCAAGTCGCTTCAGCTACCCCTTTTGCACCATGACCTCAGTGTCAACCATGGCACAATAATAACACGCGAAAACCTTAAAAGTCTTTCCTGCAAGGAAGAACATCGTTGGTGCAAATCCTGATCTCCCCATGACTTTGAAGTCAATCGATCTTCTGTGCTTATTCCAATCTGAAATCTTTCACTCTACTGGTATCTTTCAGCTTTATTCAAGCATGCAAAAATCACTACAATTCTGAAAAAAACTCAGACCCCCTACCTCTCCCTCAAATTATTGTCCCATATAACAGCTTTTATGCCCCTCAAAGCTGTTCAAAAGATTTACCTACACTTAGCTCACTCATTTCCTTTACTCATACAATCTTCTGAATCCTCTTAGTCAGGTTTTCATTCCCAACACTCCATTGATACTGCACTGACCAAGGTTCGCCAATGATTTAACCACTGCAACAACATGTAAAGGTCACTATTCTCTTGTAATTCTCCTGGATCTTTTCTTTTTCACATCCTACTTATCTAATCGCTCTTTGAGTGTTTGCTTTTCTGGATGCACGTGGCATGCTTACCTCTATCTTTTGGAGTTCCACAAGATACATTGCTCTTCTCTATCTATACCACTTCCCTTAGACAGCTAATAAATTATTTGGGATTTTAGCATCATGCAGTTGATATGTACCTATCCACTCTTGATCTCTCACCAATTGTGTTGTCCCACATAAGTGAATGCTTCTCTGCCATTTCATCTTACATGTTCTCCTGCCATCTCAAACTAAATCATGTTACATACATCTAAAAAATATGCAGAATACGCATATATCGCACACAATACAATGAAAAAACTCTTATTCATGCATTAATCATCTCCTGCATTGATTATTGCAATGCTTTCCTTATCGGGCTCCCACAATATAAAATTTACCCCCCTACAGTCTATATTGCATGCAGCATCTAGACTAATTTTCCTTGAAAAATGCACTTCTAAAGATGGTCCACTTAGTCATTATCTACATTGGTTGTCTGTATTTTACTGAATCAAATACAAAATCCTTTTACTAACCTGCAAAGCCGTCAACAAGACTGCCCCTACATATCCTTACTCATCTCAAGACATATTCCAGCTTGCTCTCTCAGAACGTCAAAGGATATAGAGCTCTCCTATACACTAAAAAATGCTCTGATTCCGTTACAGGACTTCTCCTGGGTTGCACTATAGCATAGCCTCCCTCACCCATTAAAACTCACCTCTACTCTCCAACTTTCAAGCCCTCCCTTAAAACTCACCTCTTCAGTCAAGTGTTAAATGTTTCCTAATTGTAAGGGCCCTCAAATGGTTTCCTATCATTCATCTTCCATAATGCATTCAGTAATGTTCAAACTTAATATCTAAAATCTGGTAATAAAATGGCAGGAATGAATCCATGAAAATATGCAGCCTGGTATTGTATTATACAATATTGGAATCTCTAGTCGGTGTGTCACTACAGTAGTGAAAAAGTTCATGTTGGTTACCTGTAATCCAATTTTTTGGATTATGTAGGTGAGGGCAGTTGTAGATCACCAAATACTTAATGCAAGAAAAGACTTCATTTACAGCTTTCATTCCAATATCTGTGATAATGCCCGGATTCTCAGCCACATCTGCCAAGCCATACTTCATTAGATCAGCATTTGTCATTTTACCTAAGGAAGGAGAAGGAATTGACATTACTGTATGTACACAGCTGGTGAGGATGAAGTTTTGGAGGAGCACTGTGAGTTACATATTTTGACTTCCATAGTTCCTGTTCTAGTGACTATATTCTCTTTACTCATGTTTAACAACAAGTAGGCCTTTATGACCAATCAGGACTAAAAAGAGCAGAGTGGCTTTCAGAACAAACATGTTTTAGATATGTTTAAATGCATATTCCTTTGTAGCACCATATGTACCCAAGCTAGTGTCCCTTAAATAAGGTATTAGAGAATTTTTTCTTTAGAGAAACCATTAAAAATATGCAAGTTGCTGAAAAAACAGGTAACAAGATTTACCTTTTCAAAGAAAGTGACATCATACTAAATAATTCAGTTATCTACAGTATTAAAGGCCCAGCTTCCACAAGCTATTGTGACAAGGTTCTTGTGTGATAAGGAGAGGTCTGGCAGAAAAGCAGACTGTACAGCTGGCCACACACTGGGAGATAATCTGGCAAATCAACAGATTCTTTTAAACATTTATCAGTGTATAGACAGATGATCTGCTACAGATATTTTGCTTTGTTAATTTGATCATTTTTCAATATGCTTGATCTCAGATAATTTTCAGCACAAACAAATCCTTTAAATCTTTAAGATAAATCTGTCAGTGTATGAATTCACTTCAACATTCTTTGATACAATGCAAATTCAGTGTGTGACAAATTCACTAGAGTGCAGAATTTGCCTTCACAATTTATAAAAAAGAGCTTTTATAGCGCAGTTCAAATAGTGCAAGGCACTTGCAAATATACTGCACATATCTGCAAATTTAAAAGGAAAATAAATAATGCTGATATTTTTTGACACTTGCTCTCAAGATAATAATTTCATAATTTCTATTGTTTTGTCATGTAAATCTTAATCACCTCTAGGTTTCAGTGAGTAAACTTAAAGAAGAATAAAGTCTAACTGGCACCAAATGGAGAGTTATTTGATGAATATCATGCAGATCACACAATCGTCAGATGGGGCAGCACGGTGGCTCAGTGAGTAGGACTTGTGTCTCACAGCACTGAGATCATGAGTTTGATTCCCAAACTAAGCCTTATCTATATGGAGTTTGTATGTTCTCACTGTGTCTGTGTGGGTTTCCTCCCACACTCCAAAAAACATGCTTGTAGGTTAATTGGCTGCGTGTGTTAGGGAATTTAGTACGTAGCTTTAGTACACGTATGTGCCCTTTTTGGTCCACCTCCGGGCTGACCAGAAAGGAGCTATGCATGTACTAAGTTCATAGTGGCGAATAGTGGAACTGCAGGCAGATGGACCAGGAAGACGACCTATAAGTACTAAAAAAAAAATGCAGTCTGTATCCTTTTCCTGCGTGTGGCTCCCGGCTATAGATTTGTTTTCTATTGCCATAACAATATTAAAGAAATCTGTCCAATCAAGTGTCTCTATGAAAGACCCGGGTTGAAATATCCTCTGCTTAACATTAATATAATATTAATAATAATCTTAATATCCTCTGCTTGCAACTACAAAAATTGTTCTAAATTATTTTGAAATAATTTTTGTATGGCTTTCAAGAACTAAACCTTTTGTAGATTGGGCTGGCATAAGACATTGTAAATTTACAAACTCTAGCCAAATGTAACAGGAAGGATTTAGTCCAACTTGGGTATCTTAAGCTTTATAATGCATTAGTTTTTAATCTACAAAAACACTATGTGGATAGCTATTTTGTACTTTTTACTGTATACTTTCAAACTCACACTAACTGTTAAGAATTAGATTAGGAGTACTTTTATATAGCAGATTTCCTTGACAGTCTGTATGCGGGTTTTTTCCCAGAAAACAAAAAAGAAATACATTACAATAATGTGTCACTAAGGTAACAGAGTTGTGCCTGTAAAAGAATGCCAATAAAACAAGTAACTTAACACAATCATACTTACAAACTTAAAAAAAAAAAAAAAGTTTAAATTGAAACTTACATTGTAACAAAAACTCATCCACATATCCTAGATGTAAGGTTTCAAACTGTGGAAACTCAAGCTCAGCCATCTTCAGTGCTGAAAACACACCATCTTTGGTCAGGGAAGGCTGGATGCGTACTTCATGTAACCTTGATATAAGCAAAGGAAAGAGGACTGCTCTGTTTAGGTTATGAAAACAAAATAATCTTGCAGAAAAAGACTCCGGTTTCTTATAAAACAAAATTAAAGTCTAAATACATAAATCTCTAACACATGCACATAACATATATAGTGATACAAGATTAAATATACTTCTGAACAAATCCTGCCTTTTACCAGAATACAAAAACAAAATATACTAGTTTTTTTGTCAGAAAAAAAAAGGACAAAATTGTAGATGGTTGAGCAGTAAGCAAAGTTATGTAAAGACGATTTGTGCCCAGCCTGTGACTGTGTAAGAAGATGTAATGTTATTTTCTCACAGATTAGCCAAAATGACTGGCTCAATGCAGCGCGGTATGACATTTCTAGGAGCAAAAAACAATGCTGTCATGTACGCATGTCACTGAGGAACTTAGTGGCTTCTTATTTCATAACTGCGTGTACAGTACTGTTGCATATTAAACATTCACTTAATATGCATAGGTGTCAATATTTCACTCATTGTTCTGTCAAATAATTGCTTATTAAAATAACAGGCAGAGGATAAATAATATTTTGTTGCTCAACATCGATCCACAAAATGTGATTGGAAAATTATACTTCACCAATTTCTTCTTGCACCACAAAAAGGCAGTTTTTAAAAACACTATAAATTTTTTATCCCTCTGTAATAAGTTATAGAAGATTAGTTCATTAATTATTATATATACACATTTCCTAGAGACATTCGGTGGCTCAGTGAGTAGCACTTGTTTCTCACAGTGATGAGGGATTAGTTAGATTCCCGGACAGGGCCTCATCAATTTGGAGTTTGTACGTTCTCCCTGTGTCTGTATTGGTTTCCTCCAGGTGCTCCAGTTTCCTCCCACACTCCAAAAACATACTGGTATATTAATTGGCTGCTGGATAAACTAACCCTATTCTGTGTGTATAGGTACCTTAGCATGTAGCTCCAACAGTGCTACATATTAAAACCCTTTTAATAAATAAAGGGTATTGTTGGTGCTAAAAGTTAGAAGAAAATTACTGACCCTTTACCTCTTTTTTTTCCTAATCATCTGGATGATCCAAGATATATTTTAGCTAGCAGAACATGTGCTAAAACAGGAGGACTAGCATCCTCAATCCTGTCAATATCAACATGCCAAGACCATCTAGCAATAAAACTAGATGAAAAGGCCACACAGTAATGTAAACTCAGGGTCTCTGATCTCCGATACAGAGCCGAACAAAACATTAGTTCTGTAAAGCTACACAACATATTAAAGGCTCTGATGTGATGCAGACACAAATGCACATGTGGAAATACGACTGGCAGCATACAGACCAGAACACTGCTGCTACATTCTCAGATACATTACCTTTCTCTAGCAATCCAAACGCAAGTGCACCATACTACATGTTTCATGGACCAAAAATAAAGGCTATTAATTTAATTATTCTCAAAATAAATTAAATGCAAAATTATTCTTTTTCCTTTAATCCAACCCTTTGCAATGCATAATCAGCATATTCACACATTCAGCATTTAGTTTGGAAGGTAAAATGCTAATGCAATGGCCCAATATAGGTTGTGGCGTATCAGCCATCAGACCAGACCAGACGAGGGTGCCAGTGGCGAATTTGCCAATCTTGGTGTTCTCTGGCAAATACCAAATGTCCTGCACGGTGTTGGGCTGTAAGCACAACCCCCACCTGTGGACGTCGGGCTCTCATACCACCCTCATGGAGTCTGTTTCTGACCGTTTAAGCAGACACATGCACATTTGTGGCCTGCTGGAAGTAATTTTGCAGGGTTCTGGCAGTGCTCCTCCTGTTCCTCCTTGCACAAAGGCAGAGGTAGCGGTCCTGCTGCTGGGTTGTTGCCCTCCTACGGCCTCCTCCACATCTCCTGATGTACTGGCCTGTCTCCTGATAGCGCCTCCATGCTCTGGACACTACGCTAACAGACACAGCAAACCTTCTTGCCACAGCTCGCATTGATGTGCCATCCTGGATGAACTGCACTACCTGAGCCACTTGTGTGGGTTGTAGACTCATGCTACCTATAGAGTAAAAGCACCACCAGCATTCAAAAGTGACCAAAACATCAGCCAGAAAGCATAGGAAGTGAGAAGTTGTCTGTGGTCAACACCTGCAGAACCATTCCTTTATTGGGGGTGTCTTGCTAAATGCCTATAATTTCCAACTGTTGTCTATTCCATTTGCACAACAGCATGTGAAATTGACTGACAATCAGTGTTGCTTCCTAAGTGGACAGTTTGATTACACAGATGTTGATTGACTTGTAGTTACATTGTGTTTAAGTGTTCCCTTTATTTTTTTTGAGCAGTGTAAAAAAAACGTTGCTGTATTTTGAAGATAATACCGTTACTCTTGTATCTGACAATAGTGCATCTACCAATATGGCAGAATAAAGCGTTGAACATTGCTAATTGAAAGTTTAAGACAATAAACTAACATCAAATAAATACTTTTTCATTGCTTTCATTGACATTGATTCACCTTTTCAAAACATGAAAAAGCAGGATTCTACACATAGGTGTTTCATCTTAAAATCTGCACCTGAAAATGGGAAGGCATTAATTTGCAAAAACTATAAGAAAGTGCATAAATCATGTAAGAAAAATATAAAGAACCCATAACAACCTATAACAAAAAGAAATAGCCATTATAACCAAATTTGGACTTAATAACACTTGGGGCCAGATTCACTAAGCTGCGGGAAAGGAGAAGTAAGTAAGGGAAAGGAGTTGGCCATAGCAATAAATCAGATTCTAGTATGTAATGGGAAAGTGAGAGTAGAGTGTACTAGGTATCAAGATGGGAAAGAAAGGGCACAAAACCTATGCCCAGCTCTGTAAACTGGGAACAATGACTGGGCAGAAGTGAAGTCTGATTAACATGTTTGCAACAAAAACAAGACACATTATCAAGCATTACCACATCCAAAATCATCACAGGCAGTTTCTGTTTCCTAACCCTGAAACACTTAAGACAGAAACCCACTTCCACGGCATGTTTATGTTAAAAACAGTAAAAACTGATTGTGTGCTTCATAAAAGCATAAAACTAAAGTGTGGTGTATTGTGCATAAACTAATAGGAATTGTTTTTTTTTTTTACATTAGAAATATAGAGCAAACAGACATTAAGAAAATAAAAAGTATGTGGGAAAAAAACTCACCTTCTAGCAGCTGTAATTATGAGGTAGCCAAGATCGACTTCCAGAGCATTCTTGCATGCTCCCAAAACAATAGTGTGTAGATTCCGAAACCCACCTGCACAATTAATATCCAACACATTAAAAATAAAATAATATTTTAAGACATTTTTTTAATTATTATAATAAATTAATCATGGTCTGATTTCCTATTCAGAAAATCTGCTGTTTTTAATGGTCAGGTCAAAGGGACAATGACGCTGTACATATAGAAATAAATTAGTAAATGCACACTCTGCACTTCATGCCTTAGCTCTACTCTAAATTGCAATTTAAACACGTAGCAGTCCAGTATTTTAAGGCTACAAAAAAAAAAAAAAAAAAAAGTTTTCCCATTCATGCCTAAAATAAATTAGCCTTTTTCACTTTGAAAAACTCTAGGCGCAAGATAAAACATCTTTCCTGTTTTGTTTTTTGCGTCTGTTTTTCAAACAGTGCCTTAGTGTATGTATATCACTGTAGGAGTTTCAATAAAAAGGGAAACCTAATTCAACTCCGAAAAATACGGCCATAAATCTGTGGCAAGATTACATAAGTTTCATATACATTAAAAAAATGCACACTAAGTGGTTAGTTTTTTTTTTATCACATTAATATTTAAGCATTTGTATAACCATACCAGACCGCCAGCTGTCCTCCACCACATGTTGAATAAGTCCGCCTAGAAAGGGAACGCGAACAAGTTCTAAATGTTCCAGGTTTCGAGCGGAAGCCAGACCAGTTACCAGTGGTACATACTTTAAGGAGTTGGTGGGCCCTTAAGCAAAAAAGTAGATAATAGGTAACCATATGAAAAAGGGATAAAAAATGGATTCTAAAATGAGTAATCAATAAAATAATCAAAACGAAAAGCTGAATAAATAATAATTCTATATTTTTTGATAGAAAAAGAGCGATGGATGTTATTTGATAAATGTAAGCGTGTTAAAAGGACAGTTTCAGGAAAATAACCTTGTCTACAAAACAAGGAAAAGTTAGAAAAGTATAGATAGACTAGAAATAATACAATACAATAAGCAAAAATAATATAACAGTAGTTAAATGCAACACATCCGTACATAATTATAGTAAAATAAATTTAAAAAATTGTTTGATTTGTGAAAAGTCAGTGGGCCCGATTCAATTGCCGGCGAAGTTTTCAAAAACTTAGCGTCGGTAAAAATACGACGCCTTCGCCGGCAATTGAGAGATAAAAATTCGCCCATTCAATTATTTTTTTACCGCTGCGCTAAAACAGCAGCCAAAAAATCTCTCAGTTAACGCCGCAAATCACCTCCTGCTAGCAGGAGGTGACGGGCGCTAGTGAGAGACTATTACCCAGTGCCTGAAATCACGTTCTCACGATACTTCAGGCACTGGGTAATAGCCTCAGTAGCGCTGGCACTTCCTGCTAGCAGGAAGTGTTTTGCAGCGTTAAGATCCTGCTAGCAGGAGGTGACCGGCGCTAGTGAGAGACTATTACCCAGTGCCTGAAATCACGTTCTCACGATACTTCAGGCACTGGGTAATAGCCTCAGTAGCGCCCGGCACTTCCTGCTAGCAGGAAGTGATTTGCAGCGTTAACAGAGGGATTTCTACAAACATCAGTATGCCCTGTTGGGGCACAACATAGGGCAGCGTTAAAAATCCGCACCTCTCATAGGTGCAAATTTTTATTGTTAAAAAACCGGCGTATTTTTAACGCTAGAAAAGAATTGAATAAGAAAAAAAAATAACGCCGGTAAATTTTTAAAAAAAAAGCGTTAAAAATACGCCGGCGAAGGGTTTTTTGACAATTGAATCGGGCCTAGTATGTTTCTTTTCAAATGTAATGTCTGAGTTTAGAAAAACCACTAACAATCAATTATTTAATCGTTTATGGATTTGAATTGCATAATCTTACCAGCGCAATTTCGCATCACAAATGTTCGCAGGCTGATGCACAGAAAGTCTTTAAAAGGCTGAGGCTTAGTTAGGCGCACCCATTTCAAATACAAATGACGCAACATTGGAATGCATGGGATTTCAGGAACGTTCACTCCTTTAGAAAAGAGAACACAAGTTATAAATAATGTAACTGTTACAAAATAACAATAATAATAATAAAATTAATAGTACAAACACATGACAGCCATTTTATGATCAACCAAATTCTTACCCACTAAATGTAAGGTTTGGATTTTGGCAGCAATAGGTATTTTTAGCTTATTTTCTGGGGGTATTGGAAAAGCACCATTGCGGTTTCGAAACTTCCCTAATATATGAACCTGTGGCATATATGTCCAAATAGCTTCAACAAGTTCCAGATGTGAGGTCTCCACACCCTGTTAATGACATTAAATAGCAAAACAGATCTTCATAAAAAATTAATCGCAAACAATTAAGCACTGCAAGAGAAAAACTGAATTAATAAACTGTGTGCATGGCAAGCACAGCATGTGAAGAAAAAAGTAGTAGGAAAATGTTTGAAAAAAGTATTGATCACATATAATTATACAAAATTTGCATTTTTTTTTTCAGATTTCTTTGGAATTTATACCTATGAACAGACATGACAGATGAATTAACAGCAGGAACAGAATGTAAGGCCATGTATACTACAAAGTTCTTGGAAAGGCTTAAGAGACACTCACCAGGAGATTTGGGCAGGACTGCAAAGCTTCTAACACACCCGGAATACTGAAGGCCTCATGGCCCCGAACTCTGCGCCTCTCCAAATACCTTGGATGAAGGCCATAAAGCTGTTCAATATCTGGCATCTTCTTAAGTAATTTTAGGAAACTTGAATCTGTGAAACCTATAGACATTTAGATCAAAATAAAAGGAAGCAATAAGAAACAACATTTATGACTTATTCGAGAAGTTGTTAACCATCATATGTAACAATTCTAGTAATAATGTTGTATGATATGCTCATGACAAGACAAAAAGGTACATGAAGAGTCAAGAACCATAAAGAGCACATACTATATATAGCACATGCTACAAGGATAATATGCCCCTGCAAACATCATTTTCATAAGAAAACGTAAAAAAAAATAATTATAAAGGCACAAAATTAAAGAATGAGATTCAAATGAACAGAGTGTAAAGTTTTTATTTTTATTCTTCATGGGAACACACTTAACTAAACAACCCCGCTGGGCATATGAATGACTTGCAGCAAGAAATACAAACATATTATTTTCAAATATTTATTGTTTTTGTATAATCATAAGAATATTGAACAAGCTATTTAGAACAATATCTTAAAGGACGGACAGGAAACCGGATCCTGATTTACAGAAAATTCACTCTCCCTGCTCTCCTACGTGTGGAAAGAAAATCCTGATTTAGCAGTATCTCACCTAAACCAAACCCTAGCAACTGTCCAGGGCGACTTCAATTTCAGCCGTTGCACACTTATGACATGCCAAAACTAATTACACTCTCCTGTAAAGCAGAACGTCGCTGGCGCAAATCTCGCTCTCCTGACGATTTTTTTTTTATATATAAAAGCAATTATCACACTTGAACTGGACAATGAAAAACAGGATATGGATTTTACGGTGAGTAATAAAAATCCTGTTTTCTCTCTCATCCATTGGGAGACACTGCTCGCATAGGGGACACACAAAGCTGCCCGAGAGGGAGGGAATGCTCTGTAAGAGCAGTTCACAAAATTCTGCGCTAAAAACTGGCATCTTGAGATGCAAAAGCCTGTATCTTATAAAATTTGGTAAAAGTGTGGACAGACGACCACGTGGCGGCCCTGCACAACTGTTCCGCGGAAGCGCCGTGCCGCCCACGAAGCTCCTACCGCCCCAGTGGAGTGAGCTCTTAATCCACCTGGAATCGGTCTGTTAGCCAGAACATAAGCCTGTCTAATGGTCGATGTAATCCAGCAGGCCAGAGAGGCTTTAGATGTCAGCTTCATACAAAACAAAGAAGAAACGGACTGTGTTGAGAAAGTTGGATCCACTATTTCCTGGTTCAGGTGAAAACGAGATACCACTTTGGGTGTGAAAGAGGGTTTAGTACATAACACCACCCAAAAACGGAGGGTTACAACATAAAGCACCTATTTCAGATACTCTACGGCCAGAGGAAATAGCCAATAGAAAAACGGTCTTCCAAGAGAGATATCTTAACTCTATATACTCCAGGGGTTCGAAAGGTTACCTGGTAAGAGCCCGTAACACTAAATTGAGGTCCCATGGTTCAACAGGATGACTAAATGGAGGTTGAACATGCAGTATCCCCTGCATAGAAGTCTGTATATCCCGAAAGCCTGCAGTTTTTTATGGAAAAAAATTGAGGGCCGACACCTGCATCTTCAAGGATACCAGCATAAGGACCTTATCTAGTCCCGCTTGGAAAAAAGACAACAGCCCGGACAGATTAAACTGAGTAGTGTGAACTCGCTGTGATTCACACCACTGAATGTAGGACTTCCAAACCCTATAGTAAACTGCAAACAAAGACGGCTTCCTTGCCTTAATCATGGTGGTGATTATGCCGGAAGAGAAACCCTTAGACCGAAGAATCAGGGTCTCAACAGCCATGCTGTCAAAGTCAACTGACTCAATTCTTGGCAAAGTATTGGTCCCTGGAAGAGAAGATCTGGACACATTGGTAACCGGTACGAGGAGCGGCGGACATTACGAGAATGTCCAAGTACCATGCTCGGCGATGCCAATCTGGAGCCACTAGGATTGCGGCTACCCTCTCTCTCCAACTTCTTCAGAACCCTCGGAAGCATGGGAAGTGGAGGAAATAGATAAACTAGCCGCCTGAATTGCCACTGGAAAGACATTGCGTCCGTCAATCCCGCGACTGGATTTCTTGCCTTCGCGCAAAAGAGAGACACCTTGAAGTTCCTGCAAAACGCCATGAGGTCTATCTCTGGCCGACCCCAATGCTGCACTAGAAGGTCGAAAACCTCCCTGTGCAGAGACCCTCTCCCGCCCGAAGACTGTGGCGACAGAGGTAGTCAGCCTCCCAATTTTTCAAACCTGCGATAAAGATTCCGGACTGGACTAGAACCTTGTATACAGCCCGAAGTTCTAATATGTTGATGGGAAGACAGGATTCGTGGGAGAGCCAAAGACCCTGAAACGTGAGATTTCCGATGACGGCACCCCAGCCTGACTGGCGTCTGTCATAATGAGGGTCCACTCCCAAGGCTGTAGGGACCGCCCCCTGGAGAGGTGCGACCTAACCAGTCACCATTGTAGGGAGTGGCGAATCTCCTGTGACAACCTGATAAATTGTTTGTCCAGATGGAGGCAAGACCTGGACCATTTTCGCAACAGTTCCCATTGGAAAGTCCTCGAATGAAAATGGGCGTACGGAACTGCCTCGAAGGTCGAGACCATAGTTGCTACGAGTTTGATACACTCCAAAATCGAAACCCTGTCGTTTTCCAGAATGGACCTGGTCTTGTAGACGACTGCGAGAATCTTGTCTCCCGGCAGAAATACTCGTTAAACCCTGGTGTTGAAAACCAGACCCAAAAATTGCATTCTCTGAGCTGGAACTAGAGATGATTTTTGGAAATCGAGAAGCCACCCGTGAGGCTCCAAGAACCAGGTGCACGACTAGAAAGGCACATGAATTGGCTTTTAAGAGGAGGTCGTCCAGATGGTCAACCCCTGAGTTTGTAGACAACCCGCCATTACTGCTATTATCTTGGTAAATACCCTTGGTGCTGTAGCTAGGCCAAAGGGTAAGGCTCTGAATTGGAAGTGGTCCTCGGCAATGGAGAGACCCAGCAGACATTGATGTCCTGACCAAATTGGAACGTGGAGATAGGCATCTGTGATATCCAGAGAGGCCATGAATTCCCCCTGTCCCATGCTCGCGATGACTGATCTTAAAGATTCCATTTTGAATCTGGAAACCTGTATGAACCAGTTTAGGTTTTTTAGGTCTAGAATTCGCATAAAAGTGCTGTCTGCCTTTTTCACAAGAACTTAGAAAGTTTGTGAGTGCAAATGTGGGGGGAGGACAACGTTTGACCTCTATCACATATCCCCTTGACAATGCCCAGGAATCGAGTAGTGCTAGCAATTGCGACTGGAATTGTAACAGTTGGACCCCTACTACCTTCCTGAGACACCAGTCAAGCTGAACTTGGTTCAGTAGGCTTAGCAACCCCTGGATTATTAGGGGTCTTGGTCCTACGGAAACCTCCTCTGGAAGAGCTGGATGATATAACTCTGGGATAACTGAAGGGACGAAAAGACCGAACTTTGATTGTTTGGGTTTGGGGCGACTTACTGCCAAAAACGGGCTCTTGCCCGGTGGCTGTCTGAATAATTTTTTCTAAGTGAGAGGCGAAAAGGGTATCCCCTTCAAATGGCAAGGATTCCAATGTGCGTTTGGAATCCGCATTCGCTGACCAAGAGAAAAGAAACAAGTTTTTGCTTCTGTTTTTTAAACAGTGAAAACCCTGTAGCCTGAGAAACCTTTAGCTCCGAACACCCCAAGGTATTATGGATAGCTAGCACTAAATCCTGAACTCCCTGGGCCATAGAAGTATCTCTAGCCCCCAGGAATTCCTCATCTGATTCCCCAAACTCTCCTTCCTCCTCTGAGAAAACTTTAGAGAGTTCAGCCATAGCCTGATGTAACTCCTGCAGCTGACGTTTACTTGTCTTTTTATGTGGAGCATTAAGCAGGTGTTCCAGTGAGGAAGAGGCCTTGGCTAGGCCCTGAGCTGACTTAGCCAAAGATAGCGCTAACCCTGACAGCCTGGGAAAACTCACTAGTGGACGGTACCGGCTGTGTTGGAGGTTAGTGTGGTGCAATAGTAGTAGAAGACTCACTTACCACATGCTGAGTCATTAATCAGGTGAGTACGGCAATTGAACTGGTGAGGGATTTCAGCCAGACTGGCTCCTCCACCAGTGCAGCTGTTGCTGCAGGCAAGGCTCAGTCACTGGGCCCAGCTTCACATGTCGCGCACAAGGCCTCAGAGTTCATCTGTCCACGGGGTAATTTTATATTACATTTGGCACAAGCATAATACAGCGTAGGTCTACCTGCCACCCCCTTGATCTTAGAAGACCCCTTGTCAGACATTACAACCCTCAAACAGATATTATTATTAATAATGGAACAGAATTAATAAAAAAAAAATATTATTATTATTATTTTTTTTTTAAATAGAGAAAAAAACAGAATAGAACATCAGTCCTAAGCTATTACTAATAATAGTTAGTAAGGGTGTAAAGTAATTATAGCTAAGACAAGAGCATATATGAGCAAACAGCACAGGCACAGCAGGGGAAAAGGACAGTCTGTGGTAACGGATAAAACAATAGTTTTAGGGCTCAAAATAGTTCAAGGAGGTTCCCTGTGTGAGGGAATTTCTCCCCCCCCCCCCCCCACTCATCGTGTCGCAGCGGTAGGTGGGNCCCCCCGTACTCACAGTGACCCTTGAAGTGGAAGGAACTTCTGTCATGAGGGACTTCCACTTTGTTTAACTGCCTCCATGGCTGTATAGCAGTCAGCAGTTGACCAGACTGCTCACATGCGGTTCCAACATGGCGGCTGTTAATGCACCTGCCGCCGCACGGCACCACCCTCTGGGGGAAGGCTGCAGGCTACTTACCCCCTTACCGCTGGGACCAGAGTGGAGGAAGGCCGTAGGCTATCCACTCCGTTAGCATCCCAGCGGTTCCCACGCATAGTGCACTACAAAAAAATGTGCACTCTGAAAAAAATAAAGTAAATAAAAATAAAACTAAAATGTAAAATATGCCCTGCTCTTTTGGCCACTTTACTAAAACTGGATAGTCTCCCTAGGGGGAGGGGAATAGTAGGAGAGGAGTAGACAGTTTTTTTTTATTTTTTTAACTTTCAGTGAAGTGCCCTGACTCCACGGACCACCTACTACAGTGTTGGCTAACCTGTGACACTCCAGGTGTTGTGAAACTACGAGTCCCAGCATGCCTTAACAGCAAAAGCATAGTGGATACCTGACAAAGCATGATGGGAATTGTAGTTTCACAACACCTGGAGTGTCACAGGTTAGCCATCACTGACCTATTATAACCCTATGTGAGCAGTGTCCCCCATTGGATGTGAGAGAAACAACTCTATTTACAATCTCTCATTTTTACTAAGGCTTCTAAAGCTTCATTTGTACATTTAATTTCCTACTGAACCCACCTGCGCACAATCCACCAACTTCCATCAATGCCCAAGATCTTACAATGTACTTTAAAGATTGACAAGATAAGACAAGAATTATCCTCCTACTCCCCATCTACCAACATACTATCCAACACCCTTCCTCCACCAACTGGCACTATGTCTTCATTCCATCTCACAAATGAAGAGGAAGTATCTGCTCTTTTTTCCTCTTCCTACTCTACTACCGGTCCTCTGGATCCTGTACCCTCACAAGTCAGTCGATGTCTATTTTCAGTACTTATTTCAACCTTAACTACAATCTGTAATATCTCTCTTAAGACTGGTATCTTCACCTCTTTATTGAAGCATGCACTGATTACTCCAATTCCGAAAAAACAAAACTCAGACCCAAACTCTAACTCAAACTATTGTCCCATGTCCCAGCTCCCATGCCCTTCAAAGCTGCTGGAACGACCTCGGCCTCACTTGCTTCATTTCCTTACACAATCTTCTTGATCTTCTTCAAACAGGCTTTCATTCTTAACATTCCATCAAAACAGCACTGACCAAGGTGGACTTTGATTTAATATCTGCTAAATCTAAAGATCCCTACTCTAATTTTCCTGGATCTTTGTGCTGCTTTTGACACTGTTGACCACTCTCTATTCATTCAAATGTTAAAATCCCTAGGTATTCAGGATACAGCAATCTCCTGGTTCACATCCTACCTCTCTAATCGCTCTTTCAGTGTTCGCTTTTCTGGGTCGACCTCTCCTGCCCTATCACTATCTGCTGGTGTACCACAAGGCTCAGTCTTGGATCCATTACCCTTTGCTATCTACACCTCTTCCCTTGGACAACTCATAAATTCATTTGGTTTTCAAGATCACCTCTAAGCAGATGATACACAAATCTACCTATCCATCCCTGATCTATCATCAACTGTGCTTGCCTGTGTAACTGAAGCCTTTCTGCCATTCCAACCTGGATGTCCTCCCGCCATCCCAAACTCAATTTCTCAAAAACAGAGCTATTAATATTTTCTCCTGGAACAAAAGCTACCCACCCGGTCTCCCTATTTCAGTTAACAATACTAAAATACTCCCTTCACTTCAAGCTCGCCGTACAGCTATATGGGGTTTCAGAGTATTTTTGATATTTTAATGTTCACTAAAGTTATATAATGTTAATAAATTGTATTTTGTAAATGTTTAGTGGCAGCCTGCAATTAATACTACACCATTACCATTACTATAAGTGCAGCTTTCTGATGATTTTCCCATTTTGGTTTAGAGAGAATACATGCTCTCCAGTGTGCTGCTACACTTTTGTTGTATATATCACTTGCCCTTATGTATCAAACCCACTGTCCTATAGAGTGTAAGCTTGTGAACAGGGCCCTTTTACCCACCCAGTCTTCTCTCAAACTGATTGTTAAAATTCTAAAGTGCTACGTAATCTGCTGGCACTATATAAAAACCTGTTAATAAATAAGTACATCAGTGTACCTGGGAAAACAGTAATTATTCCAAACACACCATGCATGTGAGCAATAGAGCACCGTATGTAAGGGCTAAACCCAGGCCTTAAGCTGGCCATACAATAGTGCGATTATCGTCTCATTCACCCAATTATCGGGTAATCGGGCAAATAATCGCAGCAGTTAGTGGCCAGGATCAATTTTTCAAACACCAAATAAAACACACCAGAGACGCTCTGGTACAATTATTTGGTCTTTGGTCTTCATGTTTGATTTATATCAGGAGGAAGCTCCCGATATTTTAAGGGAGCCAAACAGCTTCCTATTCTTCAAAGGTGCTGCTGTAGATCTATGTACTATACTGCTATAGTATACAGGTATACTTCAAAGCTGTCAGAGCAGCATAGTACTAGCCCTGGCCCCCCGTATTCTGTTAGGATTATCGGTCCCAGCAGGAGAGGTATTTGGTGCTGATAAATGGACATTTCCCTGGCAGGAAATTGTCCCATTTATCGGGATACCCCCGGCTGGGATCGATAATCGACCCAGTGTATGGCTAGCTTTACTGTACTATTTAAATGCCAAACACCACCCACCATGTGTATCTCGTACACATGCACAGTACCTATTCAGAGCTGACTTACATACATAGCATACGCAAGTCAGCTCTTTTTTATTAAATCTGGATCTGGCCCAGGGTTATCTATTTAAAATGAGAAAAGTACAGTGCTCTATACAGAAAAAATGACAGATAAGGCTTTGATTTTAACACATAACCATCCCTTAAAACAGTGCTTAAATAATTTACTACATTGCTTGAAAGAGTTTCTTTGGTGTAAAACGAAAAGTAAATGTCATGCAAATTGTCTTGTCAACCCAAAACAAGCCTCAAAGATGCTTCCATTTCGGCCCACAAAATTAGCCATGTACCAATAAAAATGGTATTTTTGCACAAATGTAAAAACATGGATTCAAAAACCAAAACTGTATGACTGTAAAGTGTCACCTTCAGATATCTGTTGTATGTCCCACAAACCAGTAACTGTTGAATTACACTGGTAGAAGAGATTTTGTCACAGGGCACTTCAGGTGTTATTATAAATGAATTCTCTACAAGGATTTCAAGAATGGTCATAGGTTATATATTACCCAGTTACAGAATGCGTTTAATACCTACCCTCTTTC
>WWET01006284.1:18935-32738 GCA_011038615.1 Limnodynastes dumerilii
ACTATTATTATTTTTCATATATTTTTGCATTGATTTTGAGATTCATTTTAATTCTATTTCATTCAGCCCCCAAGATATTGTATTGAATACTGTATGTCCTCTGATATTTGGTATTGCACCAGGAACAGCTGCTACCCCCTTACAACCTTGTCCAGTTGCCACGATGGCCACCTAGTACCACTAATCGAGAACCTAATCTACACAAAAAAAAAGGATGTTAAAAATGTAAAAATAGCACAATAAATTATATTTTAGGAGACAGACCATGTTTGGTAAATAAGCTGAAATGATATATAATTCATGCCATGTTTTAAGGCTGTTACCTGTTTCCACGGCCTCCTTTTAGAAAAACAATCAGCGCAACAAACTTCTTAAAGAATGGTTTCAATAATTTTTTTTTTAAAGGCTGGTAATTCATCTGTTGTGCCACTAGGGGGCAGCCTTGCTCATTCTCAGTTTGTGTTAAGGTTAAGGGATTGGCTAATGAATAATTTCCGCTTCTGTTTACACCAGCAGAATTCCCATTACTGCAGTATATATCAGATGACACATGTGGGCGATGCAGAGACCTTCACTCGACTGTCTGTACCATCACTGTCTTTTTTTTAATTGTCATTTGTACTTGAACGTTGAACTAATTGTTGCTGCATTGTTATGTTATTACAGTTAAAAGTGGTAAATTATAATGAACAGATATGGTGCAAAATATTCTTTAATACAAAAGTATTACATAGAAAAAATACACATAAATCTAACATTTCCAAGAGGGTGAGATTTTGGAAAGGAGATGATTTGTAGGAGGACAGTTAAGGAAAATGAAATCTTATGGTGTATTCAACAAGTACAGAGTATGCTCAAAACCTGTTTATCAAGAAACACGTAAATATGTATTCACATGACACACGTCCTTACTATAAAACTTCTGAACCGTCTCCGTCCAAAATGGTGACGCATTGGGAGTGAGTATAAGATAGACATAAGACAGAGGGGTGGGACTGAGGTGACAAGTGGGCGTTCCCTCTTAGTCAGAGTAGAGTAGGGGCGTTCCCTCTCTCTGTGTTCCCACCCAGACAGAAGAGTGTCCGAGTAAGGAGTGTGGTGAGCGCTGCGATCGCACCGGCCCGTGGAAACATAATTTTTTCAGAGATATAAATGCTTAAGGACGGAATCCCTAGATCCGGTCTGCAATACACAAGGCAGTGATCTTACAAATATATTTTCACAATGTACAGATAGGTATCAGTAGGCTATTGTCACAACGCCCACACAACTTCCTGTCTTTCTAACATGGGCTTCCTGTCTAGCTCGAATTTCTGAACACGACTGACCTCACATCAGACATTCTGCAGGGACTAACAAATGCAAACTCGGCATCTGTTGCATCTTTGCGCTTACAATATAAGGTCCCTGCCTTAAGAAGTACTACTTCCCTACCTTGGGTAGTAGTTGTTTTACCGGCAATCGCTATCACGACAGTGATACAGGCGGTGGCCTAATGATGACTGTGTTCTTTTAGACTCGATTTGATTTTAGAAAAAAGTTTATTTCGGCACGCGTACAAAAATTCTCATTTCTACAACTCGCCGTTTACCAAGTTAGGGTTAGGAGTTACGATTAGGTGTAGGAATTAGGAGTTAACTTTAGGAGATAGGGTTAGGAATTAGGGTTAGGAGACGACGGGCTTAGAGAGGAGAGGGTTAGGCTGTCGGGCCTGAAGGGCCAGGGTTGAAAGGGAAGGTTAGGGTTATAATTCAAAGGGAAGGTTAGGCTGCGGGAAATGGAGTGTTAAGGGAGGGTTAAGGTTAGGATAAAAGACTTCCCTGTTGGCACAGAAATCTTCATAACTCTGGAGATCGAAGCACTGTCGCTTTCTAAAATGGAGACTTGGTCTGTCGGAAAACAGACCATTGTCCCGTTAAACCACAGACGATAATAAAGAATAATCAAAATACATGAATAATACTAAGCTTCGGCTGATTGTTATTGTATGATAATGTTCAGCAAGGGTCCGGGAGTCCCTAGGTCGATTGCTGTTGAGCTGGAAAAGTCAGCAGGCATTTCTGCAGTCAGTCCCATAGGTGAGGCCGGAGAGCTGACCTTGTGCTAAGACCCCAAACTCCCCGCCTTATTAGTTTATAATCATGTTTTAAGTAAGTTTATTGGAATTTTTTTTATCTAAGCAATTTTCTATATTCCACGTAAGCGCAGTATAAGCATTAGTATCATGTATCCTCTGCTCCTACCAAGAACATCCTTATCGGCATGTCTTGGCCTTGAACATCTATTTCTGCACAGTATTAAGAACACGTTACCATAAAACAAAATGGAGAACGGCGGCCATCTTAGGCTGCCCAGGCACAACTACTGTAATGCCAAACAAACATTATCCGATTAGAAAGGTGTTGCGGTAACTGTTATGTCTGAGCGAAGATCCGTGGGCACTGATGGCATTTTAGCGGTGGCATCTTCACTGTCGGAAATCAGACCAGCGGGCTGACAAACCACACCCCCTTCGCCCATGTGAGGCCCCTAGATTGTGCCCCAGTGCATTGGTGCTAGACCTGATTCCATGGTGGGCAACCTCCAAAGAATTGGAGAGTCTCTCCTCTACTGGATTATTTTACGGGTAAAACGCGGACGTTGGTTAGGCCTTTATTTCCCTGTATAAGTCCAGAGAAGCCGTTTGCACGCCTCTCTCTGTTGGACAATAGGTTGTTGTAGGACACGAATCTCTTGCGAGTAGTTGCAGATTTGTGAATGGGGAAGGAGGAGGAGGAGGGGGGATTTATGGAAATACCGCAATGCACACACACCACTTCAGGTCAGGGGCGACGCCACCTCATAGGAATCTCGTTACAGCTGACGGAACAGGTTTTACAGCACATTGCAGCCATTTATAGATAACACCACTGCTCTGCTCCCTGTGGCTGCTGTGTATATAACTTACGTCACTCTGCTCTCCTGCAGAGGGGACTTAGATAAGACTTCATGAGCTGGGAGACATGCTCTGCAGCTAATGTGCTGGGCTGCGTCTAATGCTTATGTGTGTGATGTACGGAATCCTGTGCACTCAGATACTGGTTCCTCTCTCTGGTGCCGGACTGACACTCTCTAAGTCTTGTTTTGTTTTTGCTCTTTAAACTTTTTTTTATTGGATCACTTCAAAGTTTTTTAGTGTGAGATTCTGCATTAACCCTTCCCTTACAGAGGGATGGGGCTGAGGTGACAGGTGGGCGTTCCCTCTTACTTAGGTGACAGTATGGGCGTTCCCTCTTTCTGTGTGCTCATCCAGACATTTGTACCTGATGGAATTTCCATGCGATTGAGACGGAGAGGGAGATGTGATGGAAGGGTTATAACCAGGTACAGGAGGGAGAGGGGGATATGACAGGAGGGATATAACCAGGTACAGGAGGGAGAGGGGGATATGATAGAAGGGATATAACCAGGTACAGGAGGGAGAGGGGGATATGATAGAAGAGATGTAACCAGGTACAGGAGGGAGAGGGGGATATGATAGAAGGGATATAACCAGGTACAGGAGGGAGAGGGGGATATGATAGAAGGGGTATAACCAGGTACAGGAGGCAGAGGGGAATATGATAGAAGGGTATAACAGAGAAAAGATAAAGAGATACTATATTACACGGTAAATCTAAACAAATCTTTAGAGTAATTTGCTTTTCATACAACTATCATCATCGGAGTTTACTCTAGTCACATATCTACCGATTAATCAGATAATAAAACCCTTCAGGTGGTGAAATGCCTCTGCGCTGTCTACAATACATTTATTAAATGACAATATGTCATGTATAAATAAATGATGGTATATTAGAGTGACATTGGATGCTGTTACACCTGATGTATATAGACAAAAGCCATGTGACATTTACTACTGACACCGACATATCTGACATCCCGAAGGGAATCTGTCAGGAAAGACTTCACACCGGTCACTAGAATGGTCACTCTCCTGGACAGCAGCTTTTCTTGGCAGGTTGCTAGTCTCTTTGCTGCTCTCTGAACTGTGTATGACTCTAGTTGGCACCTCCATAGGCTTTGCAAGGCACTAGTTGGCACCTCACCAGCCTCTACACAACACTAGCTGGCACCTCACAGGGCTCTGCATGGTAGTAGTTGGTACTTCCTGTACATTAATTGGAAGCTACCAGGATTGTGTATGGCACTAGCTGACAGATCTCTGGGTTGTGTATGGCACTAGCTGGCAGATCTCTGTGTAGTGTATGGCTATAGTTGGCAGGTCTCAGCATTGGCACTAATTGGTAACATCTTGCATATTAGTTGGCACCTTGCAGTGTTGTGAATGGCACTAACTGGCAGCTCCCTGGACTATGCATGGCACTAGCTGGCACCTTCCAGGGTACTGCATGAGTTACTTGGCAGCACTAGGTGTTGTGCATGGCTCTGGCACCTTGCATGGCATTAGCTAGCACCTCTAGGTGTTGTTCATGGCACTAACTGGCACCTGGCAGAACTGAGCATGGCATTAGCTGGCACCTCGCAGGGGTGCATAGCACTAGATGGCATCTCACAGGACTCTTGCATGGCACTAGCTGGCACCTCGCACGGCTGGGCATAGCACTAGTTTGCACCTAGCATAGCAGTGACTGGCACCTTGCAGGGCACTAGGTGGCACCTGGCATGCATGGGCATGGAAGGCAGTGACAGGCACCTCACAGGGCTCTGTACGGTAGTGACTGGCACCTCTTGATGTTGCGCATGGCACTAGCGGGCACCGGACTGGGCATGGCACTAGTTGCCCCGCGTGTGGGGTATTATCACTGTAAGACCCCCGGGCACACAGCAGCCACTCCCTGGTGTACACATGCCCATGTGACAGGGTGTCAGGGCGTGTATATGCCCCGGGGCAGGAGCTCCCGGTGACGGTGCAGAGTCCGGCCAGGCCGCCGCCACCGCCACCACTTGACGCATTGCAGGTACAGCGCGACCAATAGCGACGCTCGTCTCTTGTGAGAAACCATTGCAGGGTGAAGCCGACCAATCGCCGCGCTCCTAGCAAACGACGCCCTCCTCCCCACCTCTAGACCACACACTCCCATCTAAGGGGCGGAGCGGCGTGCGTGTAACCTTCCGCCTGGAAATATAGTCCCAATGAAAGGAGGTGTCTGAGTTGGCTGCAGGCAGAGGAATGGTGGCCCCGTTCCTGAGCTATGTGCAGGGCTCTGCTCCATCTGCCCAAGACATCCCTCTACTGCAGGATCCAATGCATCAAACCAGCTGCATGCACCTATGGCAAGAACATCTATCAGTCACCATGCCAGAAAGGGTGCATATTAAACATTTGCTATATACATGCATTATCCCCAGGTGTTATATATCTTTTGCATTATGCAATGTATGAAGATCAGCTAGCAATGAGCTTACAGCTCAAATGGGAAGGGTGTCTTGTCATTGTCAGGTTCAGCTGCATCATGTGTCCTGGGATATTGCATTATTATTTATTAATAGGTTTTTATATAGTGCCATCCTATCACATTGTGCTTTGCAATATTAACAATCATTATAACAAGACTGGGTGGTAACAGACAGACTGGGTAGGTGAGAGGGCACTGCCCGCAAGCTTAATTAGGAGTTGAGCTGACCACACACAATGCAATAACAATCGATTGTCAGCTGATTGGCCTAATGATCATACACTGTTTATTGATTTATGAAAAGTAGGTCCAAAGCTACTCAGATCTAGGAGTAATTGCATCAAAAGGTGCAAATCTGCGCTTTATATACCATGTTGCAATGTGAGGGTTGCAAATTAATTAAATTGTTATGCAAATAGGGCAAATACTGGCTAATGATTTTGCTTATTGCACACAATTACTGAACAGCTATATTGTAAAACTCAATTTAGAGTTGAGTTACAAAACGTTACCTCTTAACTCATTCTGTTTGCACTGTTAAAATTATCCTCCCCCTGCAGTCCAATGTAATTTTGCCAAGGTGCAGATTTACTCCCCTCTTTTGCTGTTACTTCCAAATCTGGGTCAATAATTGGATTGTTAGCCTCTGGGCCAATCCTATTAAGTGCTGGGGAGATAATACACATGATCAATCGCTATGCAATGTACCCAGCGATCAGAGTGTTATAAGCAGTGTTTTGTTTTTTTATCGTCGGATGCCCAGAACGGAGTTCCGGCATCTTTTTCTAGCATCACTGCCTCACAAGTTGTTTTTATTTGTTAACAGCCCTTGCCGCTGTGTATGCCGCTGTATATGCGGCAGGGCTTTTAACAGCGCAGTACAGATAATACAGGGCTGCTATTGGAGCCCTGTAGAAACAAACCTGTTACTGTGAATGGCAGTGACCGAATCTATGCAGTCACTGCCATTTTAGAAACAGATATGTATTACCACTACCGCACCACATGACCGCACGCAGACAAGACCAGGGAGCGTTAGAGAGAGGGAGCGCCGCGGAGGAAGGGAGAATACATCAAAGGTAAATAAGAGAAGACACAGAGGCTGGACATTATAAGGGGCAGACATGGAGGCTGGACATTATAAGAGGCAGACATAGAGGCTGGACATTATAAGGGGCCGACATGGAGGCTGGGCATTAGTATTACCACTACCGCACCACATGACCGCACGCAGACAAGACCAGGGAGCGTTAGAGAGAGGGAGCGCCGCGGAGGAAGGGAGAAGACATCAAAGGTAAATAAGAGAAGACACAGAGGCTGGATGGACATTATAAGGGGCGGACATGGAGACTGGACACTATAAGGGGCAGACATGGAGGCTGACCATAGTAAGGGACACACATGGAGGATGGACAAATAATAAAGAGGCAGATATGGAGGCTGGACATAATAATAAGGGGAAGACATGGAGGCTGACCATAGTAAGGGACACACATGGAGGCTGGACAGTATAAGGGGCACACATGGAGGCTGGACAAATAATAATAAAGAGGCAGATATGGAGGCTTGACATAATAATAAGGGGAAGACATGGAGGCTGGACATAATAATAAGGGGCAGATATGGAAACTGGACAAATAATAAAGAGGCAGACATGGAGACTGGAGTAGGATTCAATAAGGCTAAAAGCGTATAAGGGGGCTGTAATAAGGACTGAAACTTATGAGGGGCTGCAATAAGGCTGAAAGCGTATAAGGGTGGCTGCTTAAAGCACTGGTTATAAGGGTCACTGACGTGTCCATATGCTCAAATTTGCAATGTTTCCAGCCTCTCTCTTCTGTTTTGGAAACAAGCTGTGGCACCTAGGACTATAGTAACAGCCGTGCTATTATGACAAGGGTTGCTGCCTGCATGCATTGTTCAGCTGCAAGGTGTGTGGACTCTGTGTTTTCTGTGTCAATATTAGGATATCCCAACTGACTGTTGGTGTGTGCCTCTGCACCCTTGTCTTGGATACCATCCCTCCTGGAGACCGGCTGTTGGGTGCTATTTCTGCGGCAAGAGCGGGCTAGTTACACCCAGGTGGCTTTTCCTTTACATGAGTCATGGAGAGATGAGTTTCCATGCTGTTTACTCTCGGTGACAGCGCTGGCAATAAAATTCAATAAATGTACAAATAAATTCTATAGATCAGAGAGTAACTTCCTACTGCTTCAGGTTTTTTGTTTTTGTAAAGTTAAATTTTAACATTAAAAACTCTGTTTATCATGTATTATTTTTCATTGCTGCTTTGGACCTTATAAAACACCCCATATAATGGGACCTTAGTTTGTTATAAATTGTCATCTTTTTTTTTTTTTGTGGATTTGAAATTGTGGTTTTGGTTTTTAGTTCTGTTTTTTCATCTTGTCTCCTTTTGTGGATTGGAAATTGGTTTTGGTTTTTAGTTCTGTTTTATAACCTTGTCTCTGCTTCACCATTTTTTATTCTTTCATGTTTATTGGGGCCGTATTCACACCTTCGTCTACCAGATCAATACACTCGCTCGGAGGTCCGATGGCAGCAGTAATGGAGTTCCGAGTTACAAGAGCTGACATCTACCTTAAAATCTCCTCAACGTTTAAATTTCTCTTAGAATGGCGACTTATGGTAATTAGGATCGTGTGTAAGGGCTGAACCCAGCCCTTTCTGATTACCATACCTCCCAACCTTTGGAAGTCACCCCGTTACTAAACGCTGGATTTTGGGAATCCAATTCCGTAATGGAATAGTGTACATAGCAAGAGTAACTTGCAAAATGCGCTGTGAGTGGAAAGCGACTCTTTTGCTAAATTTTGAGTCCAAAACCTTTGCAGGCAATATGGGACTATTTATAATGTACATAATGCACCTCAAACTATGTCCAGAATGCTGTATTTAGATATTGTTTTGCATTTGCAGGATATTTGTGTGATTTTGCATGACATTAAATGGGGACAGTGCTATGCCCCGTAAAATTCTGCAAATTAAATACATAAAAGCTAACGGGAAAGGTCTATAGTATATAGGTATATAGTGCAGTTGTACAGGAACAACGCCAGGAGCCAGATTTACTACGCTGCAGGAAAGGAAATGTGGAGATGTTGCCCATAGCAACCAATCAAATGCTAGCTGACATTTTCTAGTATGTAATAGGAAAGTGAGAGCTAGAATCTGATTGGTTGCTATGGGCAACATCTCCACTTTTCCAAACCTGCAATTAAGGAATCGGGTACATAGGATAAAGCTGGTAGAATATAACAGAAGTACAAGGGGATAAACTATTAATTAGTGAGGTACATAAGGCTTGTGTATAGACATTAAACTGAGGACACTACTCTGAGTTAGCACCTTGTGGGTGCAGCAGATGAAGCAGAAGGTGCAGTAGTAGAGAGAGAACACCAAGGGCCGGTTTTACTAAGTTGTGGGAAAGGAAAAGTGGAGATGTTGCCTATAGCAACCAACCAGATTCTAGCTTTCACTTTCCCATTTCTAGAAATAAGAAAGTGGTGCAGCAGATAAAGTAGAAGGTGCAGTAGTAAGTCAGGAATCAAGTCCTATGCAAGTATATTAATAACTAATATCCCTCTATCCCTATGCTAGTCCTATAACCATAATATGAATAATAATATTATTAATAATAATAATAATAATTATAATAATATTAGAGGCCTGTTTGATGTCCTCTTGCCATTTGCAAGGGAACTGTACACATTTGAAGTGGAAAAATTGAAGGAAATCCGGCCTGGATGTTCATTAGTGGGGTTGAGTCCCTTGTTTCCTGATATTATGACAGGCTTAGTCATTCATCAATTACATGATTATATGTGTGATAGTGTTAATGTGACGTTTCCCAGATTCATAACTAAAGGCAAACCATCTTCATCCTGCAGCCTAACCTGAATCTTCCTCTCTTTGCAGGCTAACCATTACCATTCCTGCAATGCAGCCTAACCTTATCCCTCCCCTAACCATCCTCATCCCACAGCCTAAACTTAACTCTCTTCTAATTATCCTTTATCAGACTAACCTTAACACTTCCCTAACAATCCTCGTCCTGCAGCCTAACCTTGGTCCTCCTCTCTCTATGGAAACCTGCATCCTAACCTTAACCCTCCCCTTTTCGCAGCCTAATCCTAACACTTCCCTAATCCTAACCATCCTCGTCCTGCAGCCTAACCTTAATGCTTCCCTCTCCGGATCCTAACCCTAAGCAGCCCTGTCCAACAGCCTAACATTAACCTTCCCCTAACCTTCTTTGCTCTACAGCCTAACCTTAACCCTTCACTAACCATCCTCATCCTGCAGCCTAACCTTAACCTCCCCTGTTTACATCCTAATAATACTTGTTCTGCAGCCTAAACTTAACTCTCTCCTAATCACCCTTCATCCACAGCCTAACCTTAACACCTCCCTAATCCTAACCAGGAACAGGTACCTTGTTGAAATAAGAACATATAACATTGTACCCATTCCGATCTAGATATATCCTTTTTATTTTTATTTTTTTAATGGAACATACTATAATATATGTGGGTATATTAGAGGTTATGGAATGGAACATACTGTAATATATGTGGGTATATTAGAGGTTATTGAATGGCACATACTATAATATATGTGGGTATACTAGGGATTTGAGAATGGCACATACTATAATACATGTGGGGTATATTAGGGGTTTGAGAATGGCATATACTATAATATATGTGGGTATACTAGGGGTTTGAGAATGGCACATACTATAATGTATGTGGGGTACATTAGAGGTTTGGCATTTGCATATACTATAATATATATGTGGGGTTAATTAGGGGTCTGGGAATGGCACAAATCAAGAAGGTAAATTAAGAACAGAGGGACAACACCAGTCCTAGGACTATTAGTAATACAATGTCTGGCTATGAATTATTTACAATGCCCTTACTATTTTTAAAAGCTGCCAACATACCGTTCACCTATGCATGTTATTAATAAAATATCCGCTCACTGTATAACCCGACACCAATATCCAAAACTTGCATTTTCCATAGGGCTGAAACAATGATCTAGATGTAACGTGTAACTGCACCCCTTCAAAGGAAATCCTAGACTTCCAAGTAATTACCCCCCTCCCCAATCTAGCGGACACCCGATAGGACGTGTGTGTGTGCATATTTGATGTTTTGGGAGATGAAATAGAGAAACCCAGGCCTGTTCCCGGCCACACGCAGCGTCTCTTTCCCAGATCTTATGGTGGATCTGCAAAACAAGTGTCGCGATTTGCAATCTTTGTGTAATAAATTGGAATTGTGTGCACGCTCAATGTGTCTTTACAGAAGCCCTTATAGGTCTTAATTGCCGGATTTTGTGACCCTCTCTCAGAGCACTGACAAGTGCAAGGAACACGATGATGCTGTACAAGCCAAGATCTATCATTTAGGCTGTGAAACGCGTTATTATACGGTCAAACCAGGCACAGGTTACGAGGGAACCTTTAGTTCTCAGAACCACTCAAAATTGGGTTATTAGTTAGGGTTCACTTCATATTTGTTAGCCCATTAGCCTGGAAGCCACAGACTCTGGGCATATTAATTTAATACATTTTTTTCTTGCACCAGTAGCCTGTCGACGAGTACTGGATGAGATGACCATGCAAACTCTTTGTTCGGTTTAAGCTTTTGATTGCTAAAGAATACATGTACACAGGACTGCCACCAAGAGTTTTGGGGCCATGGCGCTCTACCTTCTATGTGATGTCACTTGTGTCATCAAGTAAGGGGATGGAGCTCCCAGGACCTGCAACTATGATTCAAAACAAGTTGAGGCGCAACTCTACTGTGTTTGTAAATACACCGACAGGCAGTCATTTCTCCGGGACTAGTCCACCATGAAATGAAGCAATCAAATGTGAAAGTGGAATCAAATCTGGTGTTTTTTCCTCAGAATGCAGCAACTGTGAGTGTGCAATATTTTGAGATGTATAACGTTCCAATTCACAAATTACTTACGCGTTTCTCCACAATGGGTTCAGTCTTCTTTATTTCTACCTCTTTTTTTGGGGGGGTTTCTAATATTAACTAGTCATTCCTAAAGCTTGGTACACACCTATACAGTCGCTGGGCTGTTCTTTTGATTTTGACCTTTTGATATCGCACCTTCAGTCATGTGTTGTCGGGTGAAAACTGGAGCAGGCCATGTCGGACCAAAAGTGAGGTGTGTACGCACTTTCGGCCATTCTTGTTATGATCAGTTTGAAAACCTGGGGTTTGGATTACCTATAAGGCAGAAAAGATCACAAGTATGTTTGTATAGGTGTGGACGCACGTATTGGCTCGGTGGTCGGAAATTCTGATCGGAAGTGAAATCAACTGAAACATTGCATTGAAAGAGTGATTGCAAAAAGGTAACTGGCTTTAGAGATTGCTGCTGGAGGTGATATTTGTTCATATGTTTTTGATTAGTCCATCAGAATTGGCAGATCAACAAAACACACAGGGGTGTCCTATACCCGAGTGTGTACCCTTTAGTAATGGAGCGGGACCTGTAGCAATGTTTCCATTCTTTACCATTTCTTTTGGACAAGAACCAGATTCTATCTTGGAACCAGTTTTAAGAAATTTATCTCTCATTTAACAATAAATCATCTGTGACATTTTAGGAGTTGATGGACTAAGTATATTACATCTAGAACGTGCTAGAACATGTAAGGAACAGAGGACTGCTTGTTGGTGTAACTGATTACGGTACTGCGCTCGCACTTTGACAGCCGGAGGCTACGTAAATTTTTCGTCTCATGTTAAGAATAGAAAAATAAAAGAAGGACTTAAAATATTCAAACTTCAGGCGCCAAAGCAAGATGGGAAATACTCAGTTATAAAGATGAATAAGCGGAAATAGAAATGTTATCTAAATTCATAGGGAGGCTGCAAGGTCAGTGAGGTATAGACAGGATATACTGGGGGTTAGTGAGGTACACTCAGGATATACTGGGGGTCAGTGAGGTGCAGTCAAAATATAGTGGAGGTCAATGAGGTCCAGCCAGGATATACTGGGGGTTAGAGAGGTGCAGCCAGGATATACTGGGAGTCAGTGAGGTGCAGTCAGGATATACTGGGGGTCAGTGAGGTGTGTTGAGGATATGATGGGGGTCAGTGAGGTGCATTGAGGATATACTGAAAATCAGTAATATGCAGTCAGAATATACTGGGGGTCAGTGAGGAGCAGTCAAGATATACTGGGGGTCAGTGAGGTCCAGCCAGGATATACTTGGGGTCAGTAAGGTACAGTCAGTATATTCTAGGGGGTCAGCGAACTGCAGTCAGAATATAGTGGAGGTCAGTGAGTTCCAGCCAGGATATACTTAAGGTAAGTGAGGTGCATTGAGGATACAATGGGGGTCAGTGAGGTACATTGAGGATATACTGGGGGTCAGTCAGGATATAATGGAGGTCAGTGAGAATATACTGGGGTAGTGTATACAGTCAGTGTATACTGAGGGTCAGTGAGGTACAGTCAGGATATACTGGGGGTCAGTCAGAATATACTGGAGGTCAGTGAGGTGCAGTCAAGATATACTGGGTGTCATTGAGGTGCAGTCAGTGATCTAATGGGGGTCAGTGAGGTACAGTCAGGATATACTGGGGGTCAGTGAGGTACAGTCAGGGTAAAATGAGGGCCATTGAGGTGCAGTCAGGATATAATGGGGGTCAGTGAGGTACAATCAGAATATAATGGGGGTCAGTGAGGTGCAGTCAGGATATAATAGGGGTCAGTGAGGTACAATCAGAATATAATGGGGGTCAGTGAGGTACAGTCAGGATATACTGGGTGTCAGTGAGGTGCAGTCAGGATATAATGGGGGTCAGTGAGATACAATCAGAATATAATGGGGGTCAGTGAGGTACAGTCAGGATATACTGGGTGTCAGTGAGGTGCAGTCAGGATATAATAGGGGTCAGTGAGGTACAATCAGAATATAATGGGGGTCAGTGAGGTACAGTCAGGATATAATGGGTGTCAGTGAGGTGCAGTCAGGATATAATGGGTGTCTGTGAGGTACAGTCAGGATATACTGGCGATCAGTGAGGTGCAGTCAGGATATACTGGCGGTCAGTGAGGTACAGTCAGGATATAATGGGGGTCAGTGAGGTACAATCAGAATATAATGGTCAGTGAGGTCAGGATATAATGGGTGTCTGTGAGGTACAGTCAGGATATACTGGCGATCAGTGAGGTGCAGTCAGGATATAATATGGGTTGGGTCGGTACAGTCAGGATATACTGGCGATCAGTGAGGTGCAGTCAGGATATACTGGCGGTCAGTGAGGTACAGTCAGGATATAATAGGGGTCAGTGAAGTACAATCAGAATATAATGGGGGTCAGTGAGGTGCAGTCAGGATATA
>WWET01006285.1:0-18978 GCA_011038615.1 Limnodynastes dumerilii
TTTTGTCTTGCAAATTGCCTTATCAAGGATAGATTTCGGGTATCCTCGTTCCCGAAATTTGTTGTACATTTGTTCCAGCTGTAGATCTCGCAACGTGCTGTCGCTGTTTATTCTGCACACCCTGATGAATTGAGAATAGGGTAATCCCTGAATGAAGGATTTAGGATGATGGCTCAACGCCAACAGTAAGGTGTTTCTATCTGTGTCTTTTTGGTGTATAGTGGTAGCCAGCTGTTGATTCTGTAAGAGAATTTTTACATCAAGATAACTGATGTGTTCACTATTACAAGAGTACGTAAATTTGATATATTGATCCATCTCATTGATCACATTCATGTTGGATTTGAACTCCTCCTCTGTACCACCCCAGAAAATAATCAAATCGTCAATATATCGTTTAAAAAAGAGAATTTTCTCCTTCACTGCCAAATTGTTCAAAAATAATTGATTTTCCACCACGTGCATATGAGCATTAGCAAAAGAAGGTGAGACTGGTGAGCCCATCGCACACCCCGTTTTCTGTACAAAAAAGTTGTTGTCAAACAAAAAGTAATTGTGTCTTAGGATGTACTCAAGGAGTTTCATAAACAGTGGGATGGGAGGGCCAGTGTACAGCGGATTGTTAGTAATTAGTTGTTCTGTTGATCTCAATCCTAAATCCAAAGGGATGTATGTATATAAAGAAACGACATCAATAGTACATAACACTACCCCTGTAGATGGCACTGTGAAGGTCTCCAACAAATTCAAAAGGTGCGTGGAGTCCTGTAAATAAGTGGATGTGCCCTGAATACAGGGCTGCAAGAAATAGTCCAAAAATTCTGAGACTTTGTGACAAAGTGATCCACGCGCCGAAATTATCGGACGGCCCGGGGGATTTAATTTGTCCTTGTGGACCTTAGGGAGTGAGTACATAATCGGCACCCGTGGATGTTCAACCAACAGTGCTGTATACACCTTTTCAGGTAACTGTCCTTCGTTGCATGCTTGTTGTAAAATCTCTAGTAGAATCTTTTGAAAAGCCATCATAGGATCGCCATCCAACTTGTCATAGACCTGTTGATCGTTCAATTGTCTATAAAGTTCTGCATGGTACACGTCCACATCTTGAATAACAATCGCGCCCCCCTTATCGGCGGGGCGCACTACAATATCTTCATATGTACTCAATTTTTTAAGAGCAATTCGTTCCTCAGGTGTAAGATTATGCCCCATGGTAGGTAAAGCTTTAGTCAAACTAAGAGTTGTTTCGTCTAGTAAACGGGCAAAACATTTAACTGAGGCATTCTGCCCTTGTGGATCGAACTTTGATTTAGGGAGAAAAGATTTATACATCATGACATCTTGAGAAGTAGATTGTGGATGTACTTTGGAACTGTATTTAATGTCGTTTCATTATATACGTGTATCCCTTTGGATCTAGGATTGAGATCAACAGAACAACTAATTACTAACAATCTGCTGTACACTGGCCCTCCCATCCCACTGTTTATGAAACTCCTTGAGTACATCCTAAGACACAATTACTTTTTGTTTGACAACAACTTTTTTGTACAGAAAACGGGGTGTGCGATGGGCTCACCAGTCTCACCTTCTTTTGCTAATGCTCATATGCACGTGGTGGAAAATCGATTATTTTTTAACAATTTGGCAGTGAAGGAGAAAATTCTCTTGTTTAAACGATATATTGACGACTTGATTATTTTCTGGGGTGGTACAGAGGAGGAGTTCAAATCCAACATGAATGTGATCAATGAGATGGATCAATATATCAAATTTACGTACTCTTGTAATAGTGAACACATCAGTTATCTTGATGTAAAAATTTTCTTACAGAATCAACAGCTGGCTACCACTATACACCAAAAGGACACAGATAGAAACACCTTACTGTTGGCGTCGAGCCATCATCCTAAATACTTTTTCTCTCTTTTCCTTTTTAAACTGAATTAAATCTTGCCGGAACTTATCCACTTGACTTTGTAATTTAGACATCCACTCTCCTGCTTCATCCGCAATTAGTGTGGCTTTATGTTTTATTTCAAAGTCGTCAATGGCTTTTTTGGCTACTGACATGATGCGTGAGGACTCCTCTATCACCAATAAGACCAGGTCCATGGAACATTTGTTTAGGACCGCAACCCACCGGCGGCAAAACTCTGGGTTGTTGCGGCCAATGGTGGGTATGTTATTAATGCGGAATCCTCTTGGGATCAGTTTAGATCTATAATAGTCAGATAGCGTGGTGCCATGAAGAAAAAATTCAATCTCACGTTTCTTTAGCTGCAGTAGCTTATGGAACAAATCCTTATTGGAGCTTGAAACGGATGATAATTCAGGATATTCCTTAAACAAAATAGCTTGTGCTTCAACATCGGAAAATGTTAAACATTCTCCCACCGGTAGAATAGACTGTGCAAGTCCAAACTGTGAGTCAGCTGTTTCAGACATCCTTGAAAGGTGAAGTAGGTAAGTCCTTCAAACGTATAATACTGCTCATTCAACTTGGTAGGGTGCCCGCAGAAGAGAGCCAGGGTAAGACCCAAGTTCACAACATAAATCCAGGAAAGCGGCACTCCATATAACCACAATGATGGTACTTGCTATATTGCCAGCCCTTTTTTATAGGTTTTTCCGTTTATTCAGGAATGTTATTTGTATTTTGGAACTGTATTTACTGTCCCTACTGTGCTACTTTGTTTTTAATGGTATTTTCCCATGTTGTCATGTCTTGCACAGGATTCCTGGTTTGTTCGTGGACGTCTCTGCCGACAGCTGTTCAGGCGTCAGGTTGCCCTGGCAAGGCTGTCATCATTGTGACACGCCGGAAGCATCAGCCGTTCCACGTGAGCCGGGTTCCCTGCTGCACGCACGCACATGGGATTGGTAAGTTTAACACTTCAAATTTTATAAATTCTATTGTGTTGCACTGGGTGCTTTGGTTCTGTATGTCCCTGATGAAAGGAGGTACATCCTCCTGAAACGTCGGATCTAAATAAATGTTCTGAGTGATTTTTACTACGTACCAAGTCTATGAGTGCCTCATTTACTGGCTGTTTACATTGAACCTACATGGTTTTTCTTGAGTGCACCTTAGCAAGTACCATCATTGTGGTTACATGGAGTGCCGGCATATAGGTAGTGAGCCTGAATGTTCAAAATCCCAAATCTTCCATTTTCCATTTTTCGCTGCATCGGACGTCCCGCCAGAGTTCCCGTCGGACCATATCATGCACTGGGGTACGGATGTTCCACCCTGAATGGATTTCCCCACGCTATGTCTCTTTGCTTTTTTTGTATTATTTTATAATGTTCGATGCTCATATATCTTATATATATTTATAGTAAATATTCTTTTATTTGATTGGAGCCTCTGACCTTTACTTCTTTTATATTGGTGAAATTGTTCATTTACTCAGCGGATCAATAGAGAGACATGAGAGACGAGAGAGAGAGAGAGAGAGAGAGAGAGAGAGAGAGAGAGAGAAATTAGTAAAGCTTACCTTACACAAAGCTGGCCACACAGGAACACGCTGTTCAGCCCGAGGCTGAAAGTGAAAGTAAAAGTCTCTGCTCTACTTCCTGTGCAGTGTCAGACGCTCCTCAGTACAGGGAAACAGAGAAGAGTGCAGCTTTCTATCAGCAGCCAATCAGTGAAGTAAGGATTCATTTAACCCTTAACTTACTTCATTGTTTAGCTGGTGAATGAAAGCTGTTCCCTGTATCTATGATAGACATAGGGAAAAGCACAGCTAGCGGCAGCCCATCGGCCCAGACTCCATCGGCCCATCTGGCATTTGCCAGATCTGCCCGATGGCCAGTCCGGTCCGGTGGCCAGGGTTGAACGGATAGTCTTGGCGCTTGAGCTGTGACGCTCACCCTCACTTGCCTAAAAGTTCCATTACGGTAGAAACCACTCTTTCTGCATCTCACAAATATTATGCGAAATGCAAAAAGCGGCAACTACATGCGGTACAAGTTGTGTTTTGATGTCCGTTTGCTTCATTAAACGCCGCCACCTTCCCTTTAACTGTCCAAACGCGTTTTCCACAACCATTCTAACCGAGCTGAGGTTATATGAATGAAAAGTGTACTTGCTCCGCAGAAAGATGATGATGCTGTGTGAAGCCCTTCATCAGGCATCGAAGCAAAGGATATGCAGCATCCCCCATGATGTCCACTCCATTGACAGTCTTTGACTTCTGTATATAAAGTGTAATAGTTTACATTTTTAATATATAGATGCTCATTTCATAATACATACAAAAAAAAACGGAAGTTACAGAAAGGATAGAGGGATATGATAGCATGGATATAACCAGGTACAGAAGGGAGAGGGGGATATAATAGCATGGATATAACCAGGCACAGAAAGGAGAGGGGAAACTGATAGCAGGGGATATAAGCAGGTACAGGAGAGAGAATGGGAAAAAGATAGCATGCATATAAGCAGGTACAGGAAGGAGAGGGGGATATGACAGCATGCATACAACCAGTTACAGGATGTAGAGCAGTTAAGATATTTATTTAAATATACAGTTATAATATTTAGTTAATAAATAAAGTCATCCCTCCCATGCTAGAACAGACATAAAATGAAGTGTATAGCTATTTAATTAAGAAAATTATTATTTGCAACCTATCACATTAAATTATAAACATTCACATTTAATATATACTTATTTAGTCTAACCTGCATGACATTGGGTAAATTATATTCACAATAATAAATAAAATTTAATATTAATATTAATATAAAGAATAACTAAATAGTGACAAAGAAAAAACTCAAATTCAAACCAAAATGATAATATTAACAAGAAAAAAAATCACTCCTGCATAAAATAATAAGCACCCCCCATATTCTTCTCACAAAGCCCCAACTTTCTTCTCTTTAATTTCTGCCACCCACCAATTTCAACAGTTCCCCCACACACATTCTTCTCTTCAGCTCCCCTACAGATATTCTTCTATACAGCCCCATGTCTCTGTTATTTGCACCAACTCATCTCTCCAGATCTTTTCACCCAACCTCCCAATATTTACAATTTCTATCTCTAATCCCTTCTATGCCTTCTAAAATCCCCTGTGTTCTACCTCTAGCCACTCCTGTATCTGCTTTTGTCACAGCCTTTTCTATCTTCACATCTCTTTTTCATACCTATTCTCCTCTTCACACCTGCTTTTCACAGCTATTCATGGCTTGCACACACGCCTTTTTATACTTCTTCCTCTTCTGTTTCTCTTTACAAGCTTCTTTTTCACTCACCTTTGTTCTCCATGCAATGCAGGGATTTTTAGGCACCACACAATGGGTGCATGATCCACGATGACATCATCACATGCGACCTGATTCACCTATGTTAATCTAATCTTGTCAGGACAACTCCACTGTTTCTTTCAGCCCAACCCCCAGTATTAGTAACCTTACTTTCAGAACTTCTTTCCCCTCTCCTTCCCAGTTCCCCTCTCTCACCTTCTTTCCTCTTCTGTGTTCTTCTTTGTGTATTTCTACTCCATGCAGCCATCCGTATTGCTGGCTGCTCCTCTCACTGATTTTGAAAATATTTCCACTAGGTCATGAAAATTATATAGAAATGTGTTGTTTTCCTTCTTAGATGCATTTAATTGTGTAAAATATCAAATGTCTTGTGTATTATATTAAACATTTCTGTGTTTAGTTATTATTTACTTCTTTACTATTTATGTTAGTATAAACTAATAAAAAATAAAAACAAAATGCACTTACACTGCCATTTACCCTCCAATTCCTGAGCTTTAATTTTTTTTTGTAAATCTTTAGCATATTATTAATCTGTTTGGAGTATAGCATGTACTTGTGTGGTACATTTTTGTGTCCTATTTATTTATGCTTGACTCTGTCTTTGATTATCAATATATTGAATATTTATACAAAATTTATATTATATAGTTGATGCTCTATTTTTAAAACAAAATAAAATGCCAACTGAGATTTGAGCTTGGATCACTGGATTCTGAATTGAGGATGCTAACCATTACACCATGGAATCCACATACAAGTCTAAACTAACGCATCATCACAGAAATAAAGTAGATGGGTTATGAGGGCACAACTCAAAATTAAAACTAAACTAGAAGCTGCTACAAACACAGCGGAGTCCACAAATCTCCACAAAAAAACCAGATAAATAGGTCAAAAGGAAGTATAGGGCGCTGATATGGATCTGATATGAATAGAATACACCTCTAAATGACCAGACTAAAATAGAAAAAAATATAAATAATTAATAGCTCTTAACAAGGAGGAATAATTAAATACACAATTAAGGGAAATACATTAAAACCTATATAAACTCTAAATCAATATAAGGAGTGACCAGTAGATGCCACTCTAGGATAAAAACTCTAAATTACAGGAAACGATCTCAATGAGAGAAACAAAGTGACAGTGTGCAGAGGTAGTCAAATAAATTACTAGGTATCTATAAGTTATAATAAATATCTAGTTGATGATTTTAGAGTACATTTAAAGACTAAATAGGTTAAACATCATTAAATAAAAAGATCTAATCCAGATGTCCATAAAACACAGTCAAATAAAGGAAGCCTAGAGCTTCAGAAAATTTAGCACCAAGATGGAAAAGAGCATGTGTCCTCACTGTGTCTAATAATCTAACAGTCCTTGACCCAAATAAAGTACATGCAAATTACGTTTTTCTTCAATGATGATAAATTCCGGATACAAAAGATTAAAAGATGGAGACTTCTCAATCCGATCCTTAAATATTCTGGCCCGTCTTTCTCCCCCTATGTCAACAATCCCCTACCGGGGTGGGAACCATCGGTCACCCCCCGGGGTTTCCGAGAAAAAAAAAAATGGGTCAATTAATACCAATATTTATTACTACACACCATAAAACATAAATAACATATATCTAAAATAGTTAAAAACTAAGATACCGGGATCGTACCTAATGCAATAAACGCAGTCTCAACAATATGTGCAGGCCGTACATAGTCGGTCCCGGGATTGGAGATAAGCACGGGTCCACGGCTGTCTCAGGATACACAAACAACCCCCACCAATGTGTTTCTTTACATCACATCATCACAGCACATATCATACACATATACACAAAGGTCTTTATATCTTGCATGAAAAACAACAGAAGCTTCCAAGTTACACTGAGATTTGAAATCAGATCATTGGATTCAAAGTTTAGAGCACTAACCATTACACCACGAAACCCACATACCAAAACATTCTAATGCATCGTCACAGCACAAGTCATATACCATAATCATGCTCTGTGATTTATTCAAAATCCCAGATTTTTTAAAGCACCTTGCAGAAGGTGCAAAGGTTCTATAATTTCTGAAATTATGCCAGATTTCATTATAAAGTTAATTTGAAAACTGTGATAAGAACACTTTCTTTCTGTTACTATATATTTTGAAATGATTTCCACTAGATCATGAAAGTTATATAGAAATTTGTTGTTTTGCTTGTAAGATGCATTTAATTGTGTAAAACATCAAATTTGGTGTATTATATTAACATTTCTGTGTTTAGTTATTATTTACTTCTCTACTATTTATGTTACTATAAACTAATAAAAAAAAAAAACAAAATGCACTTACATTTACCCTCCAATTCTACTAACTGCGTTTTTATTTTTCAGTAAATCTTTTATTACTAATCTGTTTGGAGTATAACATATATTTGTTTGGTGCATTTGTGTGCCCTATTTATTTATTTATGTTTGACTCTGTCTTTAATTATATTGTATATTTACACAAAATGTATATTATATAGTTGATGCCCTATTTTTAAAACAAAACACACAAAATATCTCCCACTGAGATTTGAACTCAAATTGCTGGATCCAAAGCCCAGAGCGCTAACCATCACACTATAGATCCCACACACAATTCCAGACAAACGCATCATCACAGCATATGTCATATACACATATACCTTTATATCTTGCATGACATTTGTCATGAAAAACAAAAAAAGCTTCCACAAAGATTTGAACTCGTATCACTGGATTCAGAGTCCAGAATACTAACCATTAAACAATGGAACCCACATACATTTCTAAATAAACACACCATCACAGCACATGTCATATACACATATACCTTTAGTACATATAGTGCTAACCATTACACCATGGATCCCACATACCCAAACATCATAATGCATATTGAATATTTATACAAAATTTACATTATATAGTTGATGCTCCCCCATCCCCCTCCGCCGAACCTTACCTCGCTCCTGCAACCCCTCCAATCTAATCCACATCACTCCTGTTCCCACTCTCCCATTCTCCTGCGCTCTCTGGAATGCCAGATCCATCTGCAACAAGCTTCCTGCCATCCATGACCTCTTAATTTCTAGCTCATTCAACCTTCTTGCCATCACTCAAACCTCTGATACTATTTCCCCTGCTGCCCTCTCCTTTGGCGGGCACTCATTCTCCCACATCCCTAGGCCTGGCGAATTCCCTGGCGGTGGTGTGGGCATCCTCCTCTCCCCTTCCTGCACATTATCGTCATATCCCTTGAGCCCTCTCTCACTTTCACCTCCTTTGAGGTCCACTGCATTCGCACCCCATCCATCTCCGTGTTGCTGTTGTCTACCACCCCCCTGATCCCCCCTCCAAATTCATTGATAACTTTGGAACCTGGCTCCCCTACTTTTTGTCTTCTGACCTCCCCACCCTTATCCTAGGTGACTTCAACATCCCTATTGACAACCACTCAGCACCACAAAACTTCTTTCTCTTTCCTCCTCCCTTGGCCTATCACAGTGGACTTCAGCTGCCACCCACAACCTGGGCCACTCCCTTGACCTCGTATTCTCACGCTCATGCTCCCTGTCTGACTTCTCCATCTCTCCCTTCCCCCTCTCTGATCATCATCTTATCTACTTATTCCTTTCTTCCTCCTCCTCTCCTTCCCAATCATCCAAACGTATTCTTTCCAGAAACAACCTCAATTCCCATGATGTTGTGGCTTTCACCTCTTCCTTTGATCCCCTTCTCGCACCCATTTCCACCATATCCTGCCCCAATCTAGCCACTTCTCTCTACAACAATGCTCTCTCCTCTGCCTTCGATGCTGCCTGCCCTGCCTCCCTCCTCTGTCTCTCTTTGCCACAACAACCCTCAACCCTGGCACTCCCTGCTCACTCGGTTCCTAAAGAAATGCTCCTGTACTGCAGAGCGTCTCTGGAGGAAGTCACGTTCCCTTGCACACTTTCTCCACTTCAAGTTCATACTCTCCTCTTTTAGCTTTGCACTTGCCCTTGCCAAGCAATCCTTCTTTAAGTTCCTCATCCTCTCCCAATCGTCTAGCCCCTGCCACCTCTTTTCCACGTCTACTCCCCCCTCCCTCTCTCCATATCTGCCGCTGACTTTGCCACCTTCTTTACTTCTAAGATTGATTCCATCAGGAGCTCCATCTCCTCTACCATCACCTCTCCTCCACCATCTCATCCCCTCCCTAGCCACCCACCAATGTCTACCTTCATCTCTACCTCAGCTGAAGAAATCCACTCACATCTTTTGTCATCCCCTCCGTCCATCACTTGATCCCATCCTCTCTAATCTTCTCCGGTCTCACTTTATCTCCACCTGCTCTCATCCTTAACTTATCCCTCTCCTCTAGCTTCTTCCCCTCCCCCTTTAAACATGCTCTTGTCTCCCCCATCCTTAAAAAACCTAACCTTGACCCCACTTCACCCTCTAACTACCCACCCATCTCCCTGTTGCCCTTTGCCTCCAAGTTGCTTGAACAGCTTGTTTACAAGCGTCTAATCGGCTACCTTGCCGACAACTCCATCCTGGACCCTCTCCAATCTGGCTTCCGCCCACTGCACCCCACTGAAACTTTCCTGAGTAAGGTCACAAATGATCTCCTTTCAGCCAAATCTAAGGGCCACTTCTACCTTCTCATCCTCCTGGATCTTTCGGCAGCCTTTGAAACTGTTGATCACCCTCTCCTGCTCTACACCCTTCGCTCCCTCAGCCTCTCTGGCACTGTCTACTCCTGGTTCTCTTCCTATCTCTCGGATCGCTCCTTCTCTGTCGTAACCCCTAGCTCTTACTTCCCTATTACTCCTCTTCCCGTTGGCGTGCCCCAGGGCTCAGTCCTTGGTCTCTTTCTGTTCTCACTCTACCTCCTCTCTGGGTGCCCTCATTAGCTCCTTTGGTTTTAACTACCATCTGTTAGACGCATTTAATTGTGTAAAATATAAAATTTCTTGTGTATTATATTAAACATTTTTGTGTTTAGTTATTATTTAATTCTCTACTATTTATGTTACTATAAACTAATAAAAAATAAAAACAAAATGCACTTACACTGCCATTTACCCTCCAATTCAACTAACAGTTGATGCCCTATTTTTAGAACAAAATACAAAAATAAATGCCCCCCAATATTTGTACTCGGATCGCTGGATTCAGAGTCCAGAATGCGAACCATTACTCCATGGAACCCATATACAATTCTAAACTAACGCATCACCACAGCACATGTCATATACACATATACCTTTATATCTTGCATGACATTTGTTATGAAAAACAAAAGAATCTTCCAGGTTACACCAAGATTCGAACTCAGATTGATGGATTTAAAGTCCAGAGTGCTAACCATTATACCATGGAACCCACATACTAATATACTCTACTGCATCATCACAGCACAAGTCATATGCCATAATCATGCTCTGTGATTTATTCAAAATCACAGATTTTTTTTAAAGCACCTCCTACCATCCAGAGGTAAGGGTGAGTGTTTGTAATTTATTTTGTAAGAAGGTGCAAAAGTTCTGCAATTTCTGAAATTATGCCAGATTTCATTATAAAGTTAATTTGAAAACTGTGATAAGAACACTTTCTTTCTGTTACTATATATTTTGAAATGATTTCCACTAGATCATGAAAGTTATATAGAAATTTGTTGTTTTGCTTGTAAGATGCATTTAATTGTGTAAAACATCAAATTTGGTGTATTATATTAACATTTCTGTGTTTAGTTATTATTTACTTCTCTACTATTTATGTTACTATAAACTAATAAAAAAAAAAAACAAAATGCACTTACATTTACCCTCCAATTCTACTAACTGCGTTTTTATTTTTCAGTAAATCTTTTATTACTAATCTGTTTGGAGTATAACATATATTTGTTTGGTGCATTTGTGTGCCCTATTTATTTATTTATGTTTGACTCTGTCTTTAATTATATTGTATATTTACACAAAATGTATATTATATAGTTGATGCCCTATTTTTAAAACAAAACACACAAAATATCTCCCACTGAGATTTGAACTCAAATTGCTGGATCCAAAGCCCAGAGCGCTAACCATCACACTATAGATCCCACACACAATTCTGGACAAACGCATCATCACAGCATATGTCATATACACATATACCTTTATATCTTGCATGACATTTGTCATGAAAAACAAAAAAAGCTTCCACAAAGATTTGAACTCGTATCACTGGATTCAGAGTCCAGAATACTAACCATTAAACAATGGAACCCACATACATTTCTAAATAAACACACCATCACAGCACATGTCATATACACATATACCTTTAGTACATATAGTGCTAACCATTACACCATGGATCCCACATACCCAAACATCATAATGCATATTGAATATTTATACAAAATTTACATTATATAGTTGATGCTCCCCCATCCCCCTCCGCCGAACCTTACCTCGCTCCTGCAACCCCTCCAATCTAATCCACATCACTCCTGTTCCCACTCTCCCATTCTCCTGCGCTCTCTGGAATGCCAGATCCATCTGCAACAAGCTTCCTGCCATCCATGACCTCTTAATTTCTAGCTCATTCAACCTTCTTGCCATCACTGAAACCTCTGATACTATTTCCCCTGCTGCCCTCTCCTTTGGCGGGCACTCATTCTCCCACATCCCTAGGCCTGGCGAATTCCCTGGCGGTGGTGTGGGCATCCTCCTCTCCCCTTCCTGCACATTATCGTCATATCCCTTGAGCCCTCTCTCACTTTCACCTCCTTTGAGGTCCACTGCATTCGCACCCCATCCATCTCCGTGTTGCTGTTGTCTACCACCCCCCTGATCCCCCCTCCAAATTCATTGATAACTTTGGAACCTGGCTCCCCTACTTTTTGTCTTCTGACCTCCCCACCCTTATCCTAGGTGACTTCAACATCCCTATTAAAAATAAATTATTTAAACTCACCATTAGATGTCCGCATCTTGGGAGCCTTCTAATTTTCTTGAAATGCTGAATTCTGTTCTTTCCTTCAAGCTTGAAAAATCTTCTGGGCTGGAGATGCAGAAGAAAGCTTCTATTCTTGATCCCGGCAGTAGGGGGCGCTGATTATCTTCAGAAGTGAATGAGGCCCACTGAGTGGATCAGTGCAGTGGATGGGAGACAGTAGAACTGCCTGCTTATTTGCCATGAAAAACTACAGAAGCTTCCAGGACCACTGAGATTTGAACTCAGATCACTGGATTCAAAGTCCAGAGTGCTAACCATTACACCATGGAACCAGTTAGTATAGTATACAGAGACCTACACAACCTTTTAAACTAATTTTGCAATCAGTGACTTGATGCTTCAGCAAATAAAGAACCTATATGGTATGCTTCGCTTTTAGCATTTCTTCATGCTTGGATATATTATTTTGAGCATTTAATTTTGTTGTGAGTTATTATAATTATATGTTAGGTTTGTACACTCATGTGTGTGCATGACAGAATATTCTTTATTCTTTTGCTAAAAAGTTATGATTTCTCACTTACATATTTTAAAGAGTTCTACTAGAAAGCACACTAAGTGACCTCTTCAGTCAACAGTAATCTATACTATCCTCTGTGCTAAATGCTGGTCAGTGGACTAAGGGGTAATACTGCAAACAGATTTAAAAACATTTTGTCTTTCTGGAGCTACAGGTGCAATCATGTGCTGACCACAGGACATAGATAAGATAGATGCCGGTAAGGGGGCGGGGCTTGATGATGCAATTTATGCAATCCCGAAGCCCTCTCCCCTGACCTTCAGTTACATTTTTCATAGTATTTCTAGGGATGGGGGTGGGCTTGATGATGCAAATTATATAATCAAATTCCATTCAGTCCCTAGTATCACTAGGAATAATAGTGGTGCTATATACAGGGTGTTCTTAAAGTCACTGTGCACATATGTATATTTATTAACACATGTTTCAATACAGAATACATGATGAAAACACAAATGATAATTATCAACAATGTTACATTTGTGAGATTTGTAAATGTGAGATACTGCGTGATTTTTGGGGGCAGGCGTCCAGCAGGTCCCATAGGAAACAATGGCTCTCATGGGAAACAATGGCTCCCATAGGTGTTACAGTCGGCCAAAGGGTTCTCACCGGGGACCCGGAATCTATGTCAGCACCAGGTGTTCACTAGAGCCTCTAGTGGTGAGGATAGTCTGGGCTGCTGGTCTGACAGGTCGTTCCCCCGGTGATAGCACTAACTACGCTGTAGTACCCCTCTGGGGCTAACAGGAACCCAGGTACTCACAGGTACCGTTGCATACAGGATAACAGGTAAGTAACACACACTGAAACGCTCAAGAACAGTAATGTGGTTTTTAATGCAAATACTGGAACCCTCATACACAGTATGGCAAGAATGAATGCACACACAAAAACAATGTACAATAAATAAGTACACCAATATGAACCCCAAAACGCAGGGAAATATAGGAAGAGGATGATACTAGCACTGGAGGTGTTACAGGCTGCTCTCCTAATCATAAAGGTATACCAAACAAGGATACTGCTACACAGGCAGAACTTGGTGCACTACAAGTCCCAGGATGGAATAAGGGACTGTGCTGACAGTATGGACAACAACACAAAATAGGTAAAGACAGGTGTAACAGTCTACCAATAACAACACTGCAAGCTGGAATATACAGCGGAGCAACAGCTCAATACACACTGGAGATGACACACACTCAGTGGAATACACGCACAGTAAAACACACTGGAGATAAACAACTACACTGTGGTACAACAGACTGGCGGCTACACACTCGAGCAAGATGGCAAATGCTGCGAGGAGATGTTAAACACAGGAGAACTAACAATGAGCTCCACACAATGCTAGATGGCAAAAGCAGGTAACGCACACAACACGTGGCAGATCAAACACTCACCCGACAGGACGTAGCAATGTGAGATGGTAAACACATGCACGCACCACTCAGGAGTGGGGTAGAGACCGGGACCTGTCCGGGGCTGAGGCCGCCAGCAAGAGTAGCGGACTACTCTCACCGCGCACCTCACCACACAGGGAGTCAACAACAATAACAGAGGGTTCCGGGGCTGAGGCCGCCAGTGGGAGTAGAGGACTACTCTCACAGCGCACCTCACCACACAGGGGGTCAACAACAATAACAGAGGGTATCAGGAAAGCAAAGGGGTACACACCAGGAACACAGGGTATCAGGAGTATGCAAAAGCAATACACGGCACTCAGACAGTCAGCAAGCACGATCAGGAAACCAGACGCTATAACCGACACCTGTGGACCTGAGCAGGGGCTATTTAAAGGGAACTCCCCCAATCAGCAATGAGAACCTGACACACCTCCAGGGTTGATTACCTGACAGCTGGGGAAAAATGCACACATAGAAAAACACCCTGCTACACCCTGCTAGTGTTATTCTTACGGAGTGTAACAATAGGAAAGCATGGCCCCATAGTAAAGAATGGCAGGGGAAGTTTTTGGCTCCCCAGCGCCACCCCTAGGAGGCGATCGTGATGCCCCTGCATCACATGAGCTCCGGTATGGGGCTGGCTGAAGGGGTAGGTGCCTCGCTCTTGCCCCTCCCCCATAGGCATATTTTCCCCATTGACTTCCATGAATTGCAGCCTGTCCCATAGGAAACAATGGGGGTCGAACTTTTCGGCTACCCCGCACCCTCCAGGAGGCAACACTGACACCGCCGTGTCACTTTTGCTCCAAGATGGCGCAAAACGCTTGGGTGGCCGACTCGCTTTCTCCGTACCACACTACCCCGAGAGCGCATTTTCATCATTGACTACCATTCATTGCAGCCCTTCCCATTGACATTGCATTGGCTCCCATAGGAAACAATGGGATTTGAGCTATTTGGCTCCCTTGCGCCCTCTTGGGGGTGACTGGGACACCAGCGCGTCACATGAGCTCCTGGTAACATCTCCATTTTTTCTTTAGAGAAGTTTAGTAAATCTAGCCCTATATTGGGTTCAAAATCTGAAACAAAATATATGATTAAAAAAGTGCACAATGACTTTCCCAACACCATGTATATATACACATAAATAAGGGGGCATGTAGTGCAAAAATCTTGTATAAAAAAAACCAGTTGCAGGAATAAAATCGTAACACTGTATGAACATACAATCAATACGCACCAGCAAGGAGATCCCTTCAGACTTTCAGTCAGTGTCCTTGATTAATCAGTCAAGATAAACAGGATTCCACATGAATAACAATTTACTGCTGCTTGGTAGAGGATTGAGTGGTTCAAGACCATCCTTATGCATTTCATCACAAGGACTTAGTCAGGGGGCGTAAAGTTTAAACTCAAAGCTTACATATATAGCCAGCGTCATCCAAGCTGAAACATTTCATTCAAGCTAGAGTGATCACCACTGGCTTAATAGATGGGAAGGATTTCCCAAGCAAAACAAACTACTGTATGTTTTTTAAAACAGTTACAATAAATTCATAAAACCATTTCTATACCGAAAGGGATACTGGTAAAACAATAAACATTTCTTAAATACATTAGATTACAAAAAATTATTTCAAATCATTCAATTAGACCCTTGGAAGACAAAGGGCCCGATCCAGACCTACGCCGATGCGCTGTGCTTACTAAAGCACAGCGTATCGGCGTTCACTTACCCCGACACTCCCCCTGTGCGGGCGTATGGCCCCTTTCTTACGCCGGCTGAAGGGTACCCTAACTTCAGCTGGCGTAAGGAAAGGGCCATACGCTCTCACCGTAGTGTAAGTAACTAACCCTGCCCTCCCTGCCTCATTTCCCTACCTCCCCCCCCCCCGCCTCCCTTCCCTAACTGCAGCGTAGTTACGGTATCCGTAACCTAGGAACGCACCTTCATCCATAACTACGCTGTAGTTACGGACGCCCGATCATGAACCTGAGCGTAGGGACGCTGGGGGACGTCCCCTCCAGCATCCCTATGGCGCTGCTACGGACAACATCTGCCCGGCGCATGCGCAGATCGGCTCAAAAGCCGATCTTACGCTTACGCCCGCCGTCCAAGCGATGGCGGGCGTAGTTCGGGATCAGGCCCAAAGTGTCAAGAGTGATCATCTAGAAGCTTTATCTCTGAGAGGTATATTTACTTAAGTCGATTTTGCAAAAAAAGACCAAAGCCCCGGGACTATGCTGGCGATTATGCCATTGCCGTATTCACTAAAGGCAAAGGGACTTTAGCCTTTAGCAAAATCGACCAGGCAAACATCGCTGGACAGAAATCGTCCAGATGTTTTCCATCTAAAAAAATACAAATTACTGTATTCACTAAAGGCGATTTGACTAAAATGCCTTTAGTTCGTCTGCAAAGCGCATAAAAACATAGTGCCTTGTGCGTGGGGCGCTTTCAATGACACTGTACCAGAAAAATACATGTCAATATATTTGACATGTGTTTTTCTCTTTCCAAAATGCAAGCGCAGCATGTTTTGAATGCTTAGTATGGCTGCGCTGATAGAACTACAAGGCTCATCAAAGTGAAATATCTCACTTTGCATGTAATGAGTCTATATAATATATTAGTTTCACCTTTTAAGTTGAATTACTGAAATAAGTGAACTTTTGCACAATATTCAAATTTTTTGAGTTTCATCTGTATTATATTTTTTACTAGGTTTTCAATAACAGTTTTTTTTAATTATAATTCATTTCATTGTGTTCTCTATTAATTATAGATAACACAGTATCTTGCAATTATTATTTGTTTTTATTTGTTGCCCTCCATGTGCAGATTACGTATGCATGATGAGCCGTCATGCCATATACTCGGAAAGGCCAACCTGGAATCTAATATCATGCATTCAGTGTTCAGATGCAGAAACAGCGTATTTGTGAATACGCAGTATGTTCACATTGTGAGCTTACGCATTCAGGGTATGTATGGAGGCTAAGGTTATTAGTTCAGGATCTGATCCAGTAAGAATAATTACACACAGATGCATGTAAGGGCTTAACACAGCCATAATTGTACAATTAAAAATCTTAAAAATTCCCCCCTCCCATCTTGCTGACTCGCAGTACACAACTAACCCCTTGCTGCCCCACCGATGGAAAGGGGTGTGGGGCAGATTTTGGAATCGGCCGTTTCCTCCCCAGCCAGTTGCTAACTGCTAACTGGCTGGGATTTCACTGGCTCGATGAGGCATAGCAATTGATCTACGGAGCACCGAAAGCTCAGTGGTCCGAAAAGTTATATAAAAAATAGTCCTCCCACTCCTTTCCATAATTCTAACCCTAACCCTCCCCTCTCACTACCCTAGCCCTAACCTTCCCTTAATGTCAGCCTGAGCTTAACCCTCCCTTAATTGCAGCCTGACCCTAACCCACCATTTCCCGCAGCCTGACCCTAACTCTCCCTCCCCTGTAGCCTGACCCTAACCCTCCCTACCACGCACAGAGAGTTTACTCACCTGTTCCAGGTCCAAAGCAGAGGGATTTTGCTAACGGCGGAGGGATATCGCAAATTGAAAAAGTGATTGGGTGAAGTATGCCGAACGGCATACTCACCCATTCATTAAGAAAATGTCTGAATGGGTAAGTATTTGAAAAAGGGACATCCGAAAAAAAGTAAAAATTTTCTTAGCGGAGAGTGTAACCGGATGGAAAGGCCTCTGGCATGGACGTCTGGTTCCTGAGCATCCAGATCTGTGCTGGAAGAGTAGTATATGCGCTTGCATGCTTCTGAAATATGGGCGGAAACACCTACATTTTAAATCTGGATCTGGGAAAATAGTTCAAACTATATAAATACTAAAAATACTGATGATAAATTTCCTGTGGCTCCTTTTCTTACTATTATTTGATTTCTAACAAAATTGTTATGTTACAGATCTATTTCATATCTAAATTAACAAATATTAGTTAAAGTTAATGTTACACGCCGGCAACCAGCAGCCGGCGTGTAACGGTACTTCCTCCTGTTGTGGTTGCGCTGCGTCCAGGTCAGCACTAGGAGACCTGGACGCTTCTCTCTGTGGAACGCAGCGTGCGTTCCAGAACGTCTACTGGCGCATGCGCGGGCCTTACCTTAAATTCCTGGCGCTTCTCCACGAGGACGCCGGTGATAGCGTGTGTGGAGTCCTGCTGCTTGTCTGCTGGCTGCGCTGCTGAGTTCCTGTTGTGAGTCTTGTCAGTGCCATATCTGCTCTGGTTTGTCTGTTGCTTCCTACCATTGTCCTGGTCCTTCTTGGGCATTTTCCTCCTTCCCCCTAGTTGGGTCCTCATTTTTGTGGTATCTGCAGTTCGCCACATAGTGGCATTGTTTTGTATTGACCGTTTACTGTACTGCACTACGGTGCTAACTGTTTCTGTGCAAGTATTGCACTTTAGTGGTTTACTTTATTATACAGCACGCCACATAGTGGCAGCCCGCCGTGCTGTGTGCCCAGTACGGGCAAATAGGTTTCAAGACCTCTCGTATGCCTTGTGTTAATCTCTCGCCTCATAGTGGCATTGTTTTGTACTAACCGTTCTCTGTATTGCACTACGGTGCTAACTGTTTTTGTGCAGGTATTGCACTTACAGGTTGTTTACTTTATTATACAGCACGCCACATAGTGGCAGCCCGCCGTGCTGTGTGCCCAGTACGGGCAAATAGGTTTCAAGACCTCTCGTATGCCTTGTGTTAATTTCTCGCCACATAGTGGCATTG
>WWET01006285.1:51157-63823 GCA_011038615.1 Limnodynastes dumerilii
TATTTAGAAAATGTATTCAATGAAGCAACATTTCAGCAGAACAAATACCAGATTAGGGGATAAACTCTAAGGGACCGATTCAGTTCGCATTGCACCTGCGTATTTTGCGGTGCGATGCTAATTGTGCTAATTTTTTTTTTCTATTTTTATATGCGCCTCATAGAGATGCGTATAAAAATTGGGTACAGTAATAGACTGGAAAATGCGCACCGTGTACATTTTCTCGTCTATCGCGGGCCGTGATTCTAATTGAATCAGGCCTTTAAAATTTAAAATCTGAAACAAGGGGGAATTGAGTATCATACGTTCAGGGTGCAAGCTGCAGTCACGGAGTGGTCAAGAAGGTTTCCAGAGACAGAAAGATTAAAAAGTTGTTATTTAAGAAAGTTTGTGGTACAAAAGTCTACAGAGGGTTTCCATGCTATCCTAGATTTGAAGTCCTTGATGTAGGTGGAGTCTATAAAATCCATTCTAACAATATATTAACCAAAAATGTTCCTAAAAGCAATATATCTTCAGGATGTTTCTCTCCACATAACCATTTTCTACAGATGTCAAAAATTTCTCAGGGTCCTTTAGTTTCAGACAACACTACCAATTTGCTACCCTACCATTTGTCTTGCTTATTTATCCAGAATGGTCACCAAACTTCTTATCATCATAGCAGTTTAAGAAAGCAAAACATTGTCCTCTGACCATACTGATTCCTGATTGCTGCTTCTTTAAATGATAAATTTGTTTGTCATACAAGCATTGTAAAAAAAAATGGGTTCTGTCACAGCAGTTAAAATATCTAAAGGTTCTTATAAATACCAGCAAGGTCACTGTGGCCCTCTCTCCAAACAAAGAATGTAGTTAAGATGGGAAGTAAAAAAGATTATGCATTAATCAGGAGTCTGCATGTATTTATTGGAACTTATGGCGGTAGCCCTAAGAGTCATTCTGTTTTTGTAGGGGGTGACATCCATTTTGACATGAGCAGAGCATCATGTAATGGACATCACTGTGACTTGTATAGCACGAAACCTAAAGTATGCAGGGAAAGCGTCCACACAGCAGAATTGGAACTCAATTGGCAAGTGTTCCAGAACATCACTAGAAGATAGGGTCTTTCCCAAGTAGACCTTATAGGAACTTGAAGGAATTCCAAATTACTGAGAGCCAGGTGCCATGGCTATCAATGCTATGACACTGGAATGGAATTTTCATCTTACTTTCTTCTGTATCTCTTCCATTGATCTCTTATGTGGAAGATAGAAGAGGTCATAGCCATCTTGAACCATTGGTCCAAAAGGACTTTGTTCCCCAGGTCCTGCATCTTGCGACAGTCCCTTGGTGATAAGTACTTCACCAGACCTGTTAAGACAAAGAACTTTTCTGCATCCAAATCCAGATTCTTTGAGCCTGACAGCATAGTTGTTGAAACCAGGACATTAAAGGCCGTATTCAAAGGAAAGAATGAGTTGGGTGCGGCCATATCCACACCTAATTCAAAGGTCCTGTCTCGCATTCTGTCCCAGTTTCTAGGATACTTTTGACACTTAATAGTGCCATAGGGTTTCCTTAAGTAACCACGCATATTTCACTTCTTATGAAGGAAGATACGCATGGTGATCCCTTCCTCACGCCCTCCTCGGCTCATTTAAATCCCTCCCCCCACCCACTCTTCTTAAAAAAGAACAGAAGCTGCCTAAATAGTACGTAGATTGCATTAATGACCTGCTACGCATGCATAGTAGGTCATTTCTTAAAAGACCACACTTAAGAAGCTCTGGCTTAAGAATCCGGTCCTGAGAGACCAGGGATACTCTGATAGTCCTTAGTACCTTACTTAAAGTTCAGATAACTACAACCTCCTATTTCTTTGAAGGTCCAGATATCTGCTAATAGTGCTGTATTGAACACTGAACTGACCTGGATTTAGTCAGATCTTTAGGAGTCCAAGTTAAGAGAGCTGCAGAATTTAGTTAGTCTAAGCAAGTATTTGTCCTTCGTAAAGAACAAAGGGGACCCTGCTTCTAAGGCTAATGCTAGGTTAATAAAGAGTTGTATTTCTAAAGGTTACAAGATTAGAGAACTCAAAATACCAAGTTAAGGCGCATTCTTATAGTCATGACCAATAATTGGGCCGAGTCAGTCAGCCTGCGTTGAAGAACTGTGAAAAGCTGGAGGATGGTCATCAATACATATGTTCACGAACCACCACAGACTGCCTCTAAGTTCAGGTGTAGAGTTTTGAGTGATGCATATTTGTGTTTGTCTATCCAAATTAATTCTATTTTGAGCAGCCCATTCAATGAAGTAAACTGCTTGAGTAGGACACATTACTTAAGCGCTGCTATGTGGGAACATAAGGAAACAGATTGACTGTTGTTCTGGTTTTCCTTGACTCCTCCATGGCAGCACAAATATATCCCATCCCTATTAATCCACTATAAATCATGTAATTTACCCTACAGCTAGATAAAGCAAGAAGGCATGGAAAATCATTTGAGGGAACATTGTATATCCGGTGTCTTCTTTATTTCTTGCTGTGCTTCAACAGGTGTTTTTTTGTCCACTGTAGTCTTCCAAATTCATTATAATGTGCTTTTGTTTTCAATAAAGGCTTGTATTTAATATTACAAAAATGAAGTACCTTACAGAAATAAAGATAGGTGATACAAGTGTAGTAAGAGGAAAATGGACATTAGTAATGAGGACACTGCTCCAAATAGCCTCTGTCTAGTGTTAATGAAGTATTCCATATAAAAGCTGAACATACGTTTTACATTATTTGTTCACATGGTTGCAATTAATCACTGTAATTTTCTCTTGGTAGTGTGAAAGCACACACGTATTTACATTACAACTATTCTGCATGGGTTAAGATTGGCTTTTCTGTAGTCTGGGCCTAAAATGTTGTCTTTGGAGAAAATAAAATAAAACAAACCCTCAGATTTTTACTTTAAGTAGTTCTTTCTTTCATAACAAACTGGGAAATTGCCTTTGTTTGCTCTGCAGAAAACTGGTATTCTCTCCTACTATTACTTTTTTGTTCAGAACCTGTTAATAAATTTGCTCTTAATAAGGAAAGCATGAAAGCTGCGCACAGACCACAGTAAGCAACAGAAAAAAATCTATTATTCTTATCTATTTAATAGAAAACTTATTCAGGACACCAGGTCACCATAGCGACTAAAAATTTAGGACCTGACACTGAGAGTGATGCTAAAAGAACAATCAAAGTAGTAAAACTGGGAGAAAAACTACTTGCAGTGTAAATCTGATGACTGTTTACCTCATTCTAGGAGCTTCCATCCCCTTCCCGCCTATTGAAACTGCTGTGAGCGAAGCTTCTAACTGATGGTTGTCTGCTGGAGTTTTTTCAGGAATTTTTTTTTTTTATTCCCTTCCTCAGGTTTCGGCCAATAAAGGGGAGGCAGGAGGAGTTAAAGGAAGTTATTGACCATTTCAAGAAAACCGAACACTTGGAAAAAACCTTCAAAAGTCTGACATCTGGTGACTGGGCACGCCATTATTTTCTTAACAAGAATAAAATGCAGGAGAAACTTTTCAAAGAACATGTAGGTCTTTTATTTGATACTATAACAACATTGTTTACTTAACTGTCTCTCTATATGTATATTATATACAGTAAATGCAGTGTACATGCATGGATATTTTAAAACATAAAAAACAACTAGGGACAGGGAAAGCGCTGGAGGAGAATGGAAAACAGCAATAAATAAATAAAAGGATATATGAACCCATAAAATAAAAATGGACAATGAGAATAAATATGTGCAAATATATATATGAAAATAGCAGCAATGAATACAGCAATATAAATCGATAAAAAATAAATATGTACACAAATAAATATAGGAATGATAAATAGTTCTCACAAATAAATTCCTAAACACATAAAAAGAGCAGCATAAGGGCAGAAGGTCCTTATACAAATGGAAGTGGTTCGAAACAGTCCAGGAATATAATAAACAGTTTCAGATATATTTCAGAAGAACGATTGTAGGTTCCCAAAGAGATCCATTCTCACCTATAAAGGTGAGATAAACGACTGTCCAATAAATTTCTATTATATCAACTTGAACAATATCTTTAATGATAAAACATAAAAATCTGAATAAAATAAATAGATCAGGGGATCTAGACAGAATCAATCCTACCCCAGTAGATGGAAAAGGTAACAGTCAGACAGGGACAGTCTTTTGAAAAAGGGCTTTTACCCGAAACATGTTAAGCGGATCCAGATGAACAGAGGACTTGACCGTTCACTTCTCCCCCGGCATCCTGAGACTGTCAGCGGCACCTGAGCGCATACCCTGGCTGTGTGAGCAGTGCATGTTTTCCAGGTCTCACTGCTGGAGCACAGGTGTGTTCATTACTAACTGTCACATTTTAAAAGCTCCACAGGTGCTCATTATATCACTTGTGATTCTTTAAGGAAACCTAGAAAATATGGACTGTTAGTGGTCCCTGAGGACTGAGGTTGGGGAACACTGATCTATCGCATTTAAAGTGCTATATTGTCTTTTCATGCATGGATATTTGTTTATGTATATTTATGAAAAAATTATTCCATCAATAAATATAAATGGTAAAATAGTAAGTTTATACTAATCTAATTATATCCATTATGCTTTCTTTCAATGTCCGTGTAGCAAGTTATAATATTTGGAGTAAGGGGAACTAGGAAGTTTTAAGTTAGTTTGGGACAATCTAGAATTAGTACAGCCAGAACCATTCTAATGTCTGCAGAATTAATATTTTGACCTATATGCCTTAGTATTGGGCATTCTTACAGAGCTGCAATTGAACAGCAATCCGTGGATTATATCTTCATGTTTTATTTGGAATTTAGTGGCCTTTTAAATTCACCTTCAACCACTTATTTGTGCATAATTACTCTTCAAGTGTTTCATTTATGGCATATTGAATTAACTTGTTTGTTGTTTTCTTTCATAGGTCTTTATTTATTTGAGAATGTTTGCAACAAGCAGTGGGTTTGAAATATTGCCTTGCTGTCGATATTCCTCAGAACAAAATGGAGCCAAAATAGTTGCAACTAAAGAATGGTATGTGTCTATAGTTGTGTTTCACAGATACCCTTAGCTGCATATAGTTATTATGGACTGGATCCAAACTTCTGTGTTCAAAGCATGGAAACTTGCTATTATTGAATGCGTTCCAATCTATAATCTATATGGTCTGCCACAGGTATCCGTGCATTCTGCTACCACTCCCTTTTCAGCAGTGGGCTTCTGATACCCATACCTTGTTTTCCCACTTTGCAGATTATAAAATGGTGGCGGTTTAGTTCTGGAATAGTGTGTGGTCCGTTGGCACATGTATAGTGTAAATTGTAGTACTGTAATTTGACGGCAGTCTGGATAGAGTGGATCAGGGTTAACGCATGCGTATTCATCAAAAACTAACAAAATCTGATCTGTCTGCACAAAAAGTCCAGTGGTCTGTATTCTAAAGTATAATCTTAATTTCTCTTCTCATCAGGGGAACACTGACAATGGGGGTTGGTAGAATCTGGAAGGCCCTATCAATCCCCATTGTCCGTGTCCCTAGATGAAATCAGAGAAAGAGATATACCGGTAAGAACCAAAATTCTCTTATTATTTCTCCAGAAAATTTAAGAACACAACTGTCTGGTATGGATGGGTTGGGGAAAGCTTTACATCTATACAGAAATATATTGTTTACTATATCCTAATCACCTTAGTGCATTTAGCAAATTAAGATCCTCAAAGTTTTGAGTAGGAATCTTTTTTGGTGGTTTCCCTGACATTGGTTTCAATACCTGTGCCTGAAATAACCTTTTTCCTATTTTGCTGCCTCCTTGTATTATTACCTTGAGGGCTATCCGTACGCTCCCCCCCTTCCCCTTTATCACGCATGTGGAAACTTTAGAGGAAAGGTCTTGTGCCTCTTTCATGTAGAGTGTGGGTTGAAACCACAAAGAAATGATGGGAATAAAGTAGATCTCATCCCTGTTGATTTTCAATTCACATGAAGGTCATTCTGGATGGTTAGAGAAAGAGATTATTTCTGTCCTTGTGTATTCATACTGATTATAAATGGATAAAGTCAAAACTGGTGGTGGTATTAAGTTCCCAATATATGGAATTGGTTGTCTCTTGTCTTCATATTTTCAGCCTGGTCTTGTGCCATATGTGTCAATGGGCTTTATTTTAATTACTCTATTCCCTGTGGTGTCACTGGGAGTTTTCCTTGTGGCAAGTAGTAACTACTCAACATTAACTACTTGCCATAGTAGTCCATATTGCCACATACTGTTCTGCTATTTTGTGCCACTTCTCTATATTTCCAACATTTTACTGCATACTACCGTTCCAGACAGAATAGGACACACCTGTACCATATTTAATCCCATGACACAGACACCCCACCCATTCTTGTTTATAGAACATTACTCTAAAAGAAGATTGTGAGTATTGTATCCGAAGCTGTAATAGGGTAATGTTTGTTTGCATGAAAGTCAGACAAGGAGTTAGACAGAGAGTGGAGTTAAATAGATAGTGCTGCAGTTCCACGTAAGGTAAACACACCCACCATCTGTTCACATCAGTTTTATTCCATATATTTGTTCTATATTTGGATATGTTTTCTATTTTTACGGCAGGAAACGTAATGATAAGATAGAGCTGCTTGTGGGTTGTATTGCTGAGCTGTCTGAGGCGGAGGAGAACATGCTGTTGCGCCATGGAGAAAATGACTTCAGTGTCATGTACTCAACTAGGAAAAACTGTGCTCAGCTGTGGCTTGGCCCAGCTGCCTTCATAAACCATGGTATGTTTACACAATACTGATTGTGTGATGATTGTGTTTTTGTTTTTGCTGCTCTTTTAAAATAAGAATTCATTATATGTATATTTGACATAAATGGCACGTTCTCCATTACCTTACATTGGCAAAAATAATAATGTTTCGATGATCACTTGTAGTTTTAACTTTTACATTGATTGCATGCATCTTTTACTAGGGCTATTAACTGTAAGGAAAGGTTGTGCAAAGGTGGTGTTTATTATTGGCACTTTGAACATGTTGGGAATTGCTCAAAACTTGTAGAGCCACATACTGGTCAGGCCTACAGCTTAGCTCAATGTGTTACCTTAAGTTGAATAATACATTCTCTCTTTTTCTCTCTCTCTCTCCCTGTCTCTCTCTGAACTTCTAGATTGCAGACCTAACTGTAAGGTAAGAGAAATATATTGTGTACATGGATACCTTTTATTGTGTTGCTTTTTTTCTTCTAAGGAAATCTAACCAAATGTTAACTTGACTTGTAGTTTGTATCAACTGGCCGTGACACAGCATGTGTGAAAGCTCTGCGGGATATTGAACCTGGGGAAGAGATTTCTTGTTATTATGGTGATGGCTTTTTTGGAGAAAACAATGAGTTCTGTGAATGTTACACATGTGAAAGGTACAAGTTAGTTTTCTTTAGTAAAATGGATCTATTAAATAATTTGTTCATCAGGTTATAGTTTCATGAACATCAGGGAAACCTTGCTGGCGAAAAGGTGTCTTCTAAATGTATGTTCTTGTTACACTGGTAGGACAGTATAGCTGTGTGGTGTAACATAATGTCATTATATAATGTTTTTAAGTTTTTCTGCAATGAGCGCCGCCATCTTTTGATCACATTTGTCACCAGTAGAAAATGATATCTTATTTGATGTTGGAAAGGTGTTAATTTTGGCATGAAAAAATATTTCGTTTCTGTACTTTTATTGGATATTAATAATATCTTTTGATATGTAGATTTATTTTGATTGTTTTGCAGTGCTGAATGTAGCAAAATACTTAGTGGCGTGTTAATACAAATGATTTATTTTCAGGCGAGCAACTGGTGCTTTTAAATCACGAGTAGGACTTAATGAACCAGCTCCTGTGATCAACAGCAAGTATGGACTGCGGGAAACAGACAAACGTTTAAACCGACTAAAAAAACTTGGCGACAACAGCAAAAACTCAGACGAACAGTCAATTAGCTCAAACACAGATGCCGACACATCTCAGGAAAAATCAAGTAAGAATTTCATTGTCTGAAGCACCTAGCAGCTTAAAATGTCTGTTTTATGGGTAGTTTATCATATAATCTAATATGGGAATTACTATGTTTAGGTGCCAATCATTTCCGGGTCATTTGTGTGGGTAATTTTTTTTATTAAGAATGATTTGTATACTCTGCTTTTGAATCCAGAATAAATTATATGCCAGGTGTTCAGATTTTCTAGGAAGGCGTTCACATTTGTCAGAAATTGTGATTTTAAAGTAGCATAATTCTGCTCACTACCAATACACATATGCAAACAATCTAAACCATCAAACTGTTGTAAGCATTTCCATGGCTATTTCTGTTTGTAAATCCTGGAAGTCACTGCTTGTTAACTGAAGATTTAGAGTCATAAATGATTCCAATACCTAAGATATCATGGTGGCACAAGCATGGAAATAGCTCTATGCTCTATAACTTTCATGGACAAGATCCACAAAGAGGTAGCGAAGATATGAAAACATGAAATCTTGGTAAGCGGCACATGCATAAGCACCACATAAACCTGATGGATCTGGATCCAGGATTTTGTCCTGGTAAATATTCTGTATGAAGCGGAAGTGTTTCTGCTCAGTGGTATGTAAATAGTACAATGTGGGCTGGTTTTTAGCTCTTATGTACTATACTGATTAGTAAACCCTGGATTTTTATGATCTAAAAAAAACTAGATCAGGTTTTTTTTCAATCCATGTTTTAGTTTTTTTATAGGTTTAAAATATTTCAGTTTAAGAATTTATACGTTGTATGAAAATAAAACATAAACCACATAACATATCTTTATGCTACGCTATGCCTTTATTATATATACATATGAAAACTATACTAAACAAGTAAATACTTTGTCAGGATGTCAGGAATAAAACCTCTACTATCCTCCAAAAAAAATTGCATGAATGCACTAAAATTGCATTTCACATTAAGTAAGGGCCAAGGTGGCCAACTTTCAGTTTCTTCCCTCCGAGAGAACTCAGACAGAAGAGATATGCTGATATGGGGACAGGGCCTGATTACACAATTTAGGCAAATTGCATCCTGAAGCCCCACCCTCTGTCCATCAGTGTCACTATTCATAGTATTACTAGTAATGGGGTGGGGCTTAATGATGCAAATTACATAATCCAGACCCAGCTAATCCCTACTAACACTAGGATTTACAGTATTGCTAGGCATAGGGGTGGGACTTGAGACAGCAATTTGCATTAATTCATGGCCTCAATCCCATTGCAGGAGATTTACCAGCTCTCCTGGAATGCCTGTGAGAATTGCCCAAATATAATCCTAGAGAGCCAGTAACTTTTTCATCTGTCAATATTTGTCCGCTTCAATTCACTGTTGCAGTAAAGAACTTTTAAAGGATTTCCATTTAGGCATGATGCCTTCTGTACAGCTACTGGCACATTCCTGAACACGGAAGAAGTACAGTATGAGTCTGACCACAGACATAAACATGTGACAGTCCCACCTTGGTGGATATTTGGTTCAGTATACCCAAATCAGAAATGAAGTCACACAGAGCAATGCTGGAACTGCCTGCCTTCTTTTTCAATTCACTTTCACAGTACATTAATATAGTTTCAACAGGTATAAACTGTAAAAATTCGTCATTTTAGGTACTAACACTCAGATTAGGTCATTTGTAGAAATTAATGTATGTTATTCCCTAGTACATAAAACATAAAAGATAACTGAGATTTTTTGTGTAAATGGAAAGGATTAAAATAGATTAGAACCTAATAATCCTGGGTTTACTAATTAGGATACTGCACGCATAACTGTGATACAAAAGAGGGGAGTGGCCTTAACTTGCACTGCGAAAATCGGATCTCTGCAGCTGCTGCACTTTGGAGCTACGAGTGCAATGGCAGCATATGTCTGGATCCGGTCCGTTGTCATTATTACTGTAATCCATTTTCCATTCTAAATTTAAGGATACATGTATTTGTAAATAGGATGAATTTAAAATACGGAATTGCCAAACAGACTAATTATTCAATTTGCTCTGGCAGCAGGATAGACATGACATGTCAGCCTGTTGGAGCAGCTGAAAACAATTGTCATAAATGGAAAGAGCTCTTGGATATCTCTTGGTAATGTGTGACTAATGTAACAAAAGCCATATTATATAAATGTAATGTTGGGTGTTTTCAGTAAACATTTATTGTTTTGTGTCTTGTAGCAAGAAACAGAAAATCTTCAGTTGCGAAAAAGAATGGGAAAAGTAGAACACTGACAAGACGATCTGTGTCACGAATTTCAGTTTCATCCTCTTCTACCTCATCCAAACACACTCATATAAATAATTCCAGGGTACCAAAGAGACTGAGAAAGCCTGTAAAGCCTTTACATTCTAAAATCAGAATGAGAAATCACTGCAAACGGTCAGAGCAGAGAAATGCTTCAAAAAAGCTTGAAGTAGGAAAGTTAGTTCTTAAAGAACCTAAAGTAGTCTTGTATAAAAATGTGGCCATTAAAAGGGAGAAGGAAACTGAGGCACCAGCAAAGTTAAAAGGAAGTACTGGTTGTTTAACAAGACATGCAGCAAGAGAGTATAAGCTTTCTTTAGACAACCATGGCGAATCATCTTCGTGCACGTATAAAACACGTAGTTCGATGAGAAACGCAATGGAAGCAAATATCAAGCTACCACCAAATTCTTTGGATGGTTATAGGAGCATCACTGGGAGTGTTACACAGTTGCACAGAACAGATTCTCAAGGTCAGTTGGTTCATAAAAATGAACTTTCCCAAGAAACTTCTACAAAAAAAAAGGACCGCAGATGTCCACGAAATGGTTTGTGTTACTCCAGAAGGAAGTCTAGATGGAACAGGCACTTGAAACGAGCTTCTTGCACAGAAGCATTGAATTCTGTTTCAGAATCCTCTGATAAAGTTAATACTTTGTCTGATTTACCAAAATCACATTGTGACTCGGGTGTAGGAGATTCTGTTCCTGATGGTCCTGTAGATTACAAAGGATTGAGAAAATCCTCAGATGATTGCCCTGTCGTCCCTTCAGAAATAAGGACAAAGGAATCTATTAGAACTGTCAAAAGTAAAAAAAGCAGACGTATAACAAGATATGATGCACAATTGATTCTTGAAAATAGCACTGGAATTCCAAAACTAACACTTCGTAGACGTCATGACAGCAACAGCAGCAAAACCGAAAAGGAAAATGAAGGGATGAACTCATCAAAAATAAGCATTAAATTAAGTAAAGATCATGAAACCGATAAGAATTTGTATGTAGCAAAGCTGAACAATGGTTTTCACTCAGGATCAGGGAGCAGTTCTACAAAATTAAAGATCCAGTTAAAGAGAGAAGAGGAAACCAGAATGTCTTTTCCAGAGGAGCTTCATGAAAACGGAGTGTACTGTAGTGATACGTTATCTCTTTTGGGTACAAGAATGGAAGTTAACGATTATGATCATTTTGAGGAAGAGAGTGTGGAGGAATCTTCAAGTGAAGAAGAAGGGGAAGATGATGAAGATGAATATGAGGATGAATTTGAAGATGACTTTATTCCTCTCCCACCAGCAAAACGTTTGAGGCTTATTGTAGGGAAGGACTCGATCGATATCGATATATCTTCCAGGAGAAGAGAAGATCAGTCTTTGAGGCTTAATGCGTGAAACAACTACTTTGTAACAAAAAAAGGAAAGAAACATTTTTTTTAGATTGACCAGAACTGTAATTTTTACTCATGAAAAAAAAAAAACATATTCCAATTAATTATTCCTGAACTAAAGAACTGTACATTTTAGAGACTGCACTTCTGTATTGTTAGTCCACTCTAAATTGAAATTGTAGAAAGTGTACAGCTGACTTAAAGTTTTGATTTTTACTGTACTTTTTAAAAGTCTTCTAATGTGCAATTTTGAGTTAAGAAGAAAAAAGTGTGTCCTGTATATTACGAAGGAAAATGTACATAGTAGTTCGACTTTTCACATGGGGCAGTAATATGTCTGATATTGTGACCACCCAATCATACATGTCTCTGTTCATATTTACTCTATGGTATCATATATATTTTAACATAAACCACAGTAGTGCCGTTATTTTTTTAATTTTTTTTTATTAGTCTGTTTATTATCACCAGCAATGTATTTTGCAGCTTTCCAATTTATTTGCTCAATGTCTTGTCTTTAATAAGTTCTCCTTTTAGAATTCTATTTTGTACTGTAATTTTATCCTAAAAGTGCTGTCTGTGGCCTTTGAGCGTAGCAAACCATTCACAGAAGTCAAATTTGAGTTCTGAGAAATGAAAAAAACAAATTTGAGAAAAATCAAAATGTTGTTTGCTTATCCTTTTAGCACATTTTATGTACAGGGGTTAGCAGTATGCAGAATAAAAGTTTGGATATGGTGTATTTATTGCTTGTTATATAAATAAAAAAAACTACACTTGTATTTAACACTTTTCAACAATTTTTAGGTAAAATTGTTCTTTGCAAGAATAATTGGTGCTTATTTTTTCATGGAAAAAATGCTGTGAAATAAAAATGTGACCAGGTAGATATGTATTCCTATAAATGCAGCTGTCATTTTGTCTTGGTTTCTTTTGTGTGTA
>WWET01006286.1:0-16351 GCA_011038615.1 Limnodynastes dumerilii
GCCCTACAAAACCCACGCTAGTTACGCCTCTGCCCTTGCGTTATGATCTGACACTTTGAACGCATTACAGAGGGTCAGATATGGCTGCCAAAGTATTGTGTATGTGTCATTTCTTTTATACATGCAATAAGAAAAAACTTTTTCAACTTGTTCAACTAAAAATATTGTTTGCTGTTATTTTCTGATATTTGCGAGTTGCGAATGTCTCTGGCTCAGCCCCCGAGTGGCTCAGCAGGCCCTGCTCACTAGCTTCAAATGTTTAGGTCACTGGGCTTGAATGGAACGTGCTGTATATCATACAATGGAGCAGTTAGTAGTTCAGTGCTTTGGATGATCCAGTCACACAGCAGTGTTAATAGCAGAACTGAAGTATTAGGTGATGATACAAAAACTAAACAACCCACATGCTGAGACCACACAAGATAAATGCTGGCAATACTGTAGTTAATGACACATTGAAAGAGTTTTTGGTTGGTAATCTATCACTCTTGTTTTGTCAGTACTGCAGCATAACATGACTATGGGAAATCAGACTAACGTCAAGGGATATATTATCTTGGGCTTCTCAAGAGTCGAGGAATACCAAAATGTATTGTTTGTATTTTTTCTGATAATGTACATCACCACTGTCACTGTAAATATAACACTTATTACCATTATCCGATGTGTTCAGCAGCTACACAAACCCATGTATTTCTTGCTTGGAAACTTATCTTTGTTAGAGCTGTGTTATATTTCAGTAACTGTTCCCAAGATCCTAGTGGACATTCCAAGGAAGAGAAAAAGTATTTCCTTTGCTGGTTGCATTGCCCAGCTCTTCTTCTTCGTGTTCCTTGGTGCCCTGAGACAAATCTTCTTGCAGTAATGTAATTTGATCGTTTTTTGGCTGTGTGTTTGCCTCTACAGTCTACACTATACAAGCATCATGAGCCATAAGGTCTGTTTTATTCTAGCAGCTTCCTCCTGGGTTTTAGGGTTCTTGACCACTTCATTTCCAATCATCAAAGTATCTCAGTTGTATTTTTGTAATAATAATGGACCAGATTAAGACTCCCGCACACTTTCCGTGCGTGCAGGGGGTCTGTAATAACGCGAAACAGAGGGGAGTGCATAAGCCTGCGTTAACTCAATCGTGCGGATCAGCGGTCTGTGCGACTGCTGATCCGCTACAGTGTGAAACCCCCCCTACCACACTGTAAACTTTACATGCTTCTCCCCGCCCGCGTTAGCGGGCGGAAGGGAAGCACAGCCCATTTCCTCGGAAATGGGCTCGGACGGAACAAAGTTCCGTCAAATTGTTGCTACGCTAGGATTACTATAGTAACCAGTTCAGTCAGGTGATTTACGCACCTTGCATGCTTAAGTCACCTGACGTTACTAAATCGGAATCCGGACCAATGTTATTAATCATTTATTTTATGAAACGGCACCTTTGCTAAAGCTATCCTGTTCTAATCCTTATTTCAACAAACTGACAGTTATAATATGTGCGTCTTCAGTCATCCTAAGCTTAGTTCTATTAACTATGAAGGCTGCTTCTACCTGTGCTTCACATGTTTTAGTTGTTAGCACGTTCTACTCAACAATGTTTGCTATGTACATAAAACCTACTGCTAGCAAAGGATCCTTAAGCAAAGTAATGGCACTGTTCTATGCGGTATTCACCCCACTTGTCAACCCATTTATCTACAGCGTTCGTAACAAGGAAGTAAAGGAAGCCCTTTTTCTCTTAATTAAAAAAAGGTTCTGAAATATTTGTGTTTTAGTTTCGTGTTTTTTTTGGTGTGGGGGGGGGGTGCTAACATACAAGACAAGATGGATGGTAAAAGGTTGTATGGTTTACCAGTACTTGTACCTTGTACATGCCATATTTAAATATCCCGACCACCACTTCTAAAATGTTTCTATGATCTCTTACTAGTGGTGTGTTTGACCATGTCTCTTGCATTTACCTCATCAGAGTTAACCATTTCTGACATCACAAAATTGACTTGCTGTCCCCTTTGAATGCAATCATTAGTGGATCACTATATGCATAAATAAGAATAACCCACTAACTGGAGACTCAGGCTATATGAAAAAGGCCACTTTGCTGTGACAAAACTGCTGTCAATACAAAACAAAAAGCAAAATGAGACTATAGCGCCACAAAAGAAAATAAAGTGATAAATAAATATAAGTACAAACTCCTTGATACAAATTACATTACAATTTTATTTAAAAAAAAGACATCATAAATAATTGATATCGTTTCCCCTTCCTCTTATGTGCATATATATTTAACAATTATGTAGTCATATAGACTGTGTAATGTACATAAGACTTAGGAACATAGATTAACTACATGCAGTCTTTAAAGATTGCACGTAGTTTTCTTTTAAGAAAGTAGAGGCGTGGCATGGCAGCCTCGTGACTTTTTTTTTAGAAGAGTGGGCACGGGAGGTATTTAAATTAACCGGGAGGGCGTGAGGAAGGGATCTCTGTACGTATTTTCCTTCTTAAGAAGGAAAATACACAAAGGCACTTAAGATACCAACTTATGTCATACGGATCTGTGAATCAGGCCCTATATGACTAAGAGGTTTATGCAAACTTTAACAAAGAGCTATAGGCACACTATATGACAGAGATATATGTGGCAAAGATGTACATACACACACATGTGACAGAGAGGACACATACACCCCAGATTACAAAAAAATTCAAACCCCTGCTGCAGTCCTGTGCCATCTCTCCACATTCTTCTGTGCATAGAATAGCTAAGAGATATCGCCAGCCATCCACCAATCAGCATGCTGACAGCTATTCACTGTACTCTAATTAGTGGATATAACCAGTCATCCATACTAACATACAGGTAGGTCTATTTTAGCCAGTTTTAACCAGTTTTACTGAGCAAGTAGTCTTTTGGCACCTTTATAGTGATGCAGAGAATGTTATGATTATTCTGTGATGTCCTGACGTCACCTAGACTTAGAGATAGGAGAGCCGCCCAGTGAGAGCTTTGTTGACTGAATATCTTAAGTGATAGTTCACAAGTGGTTTTGCCAGGTATCCAGTCTAGGACAACATGGAAAAGTTTTTATTCCTGCTTTAGAAGGCAATATGAGTGATTTTGTCAAATTTCTGTAGAAAGATCAGAAAAAAAGGACTTAAACTGATATGTATTTAGCCTTAAGTAAGCTTGTTTCTAATAAATTCTCAATGACCTGAGGCTAATCCTAACCTTGAAGAAGTATCTTAACACCAAGAAAAGGCAGATAAATATAAGTTGTAAGGAAAACTTGAACTAAACCTATTTATACTTTGAATCAGTTATTGTTTTTAAATATATTGGGCCTATTCAGACTTATAAATAAAAAATAATAAAAAAATAAGATTGGAAAGTTACTCCTGGGCTAAATCATGTTGATTGCAGGGGAGTCATAGTTCATAACAGTGTAGATGTAAAGCTGGTCAGTATCTGTGTGCAGTAAGCAACAAAACATTGCATTACATACAGTACACTTCAATATGTTTTCCTCCTTTGAGGAGTACTAAATACATCTGCCCACTATAGCAAATGTCCAGTGTTAAATGCCCTTTCGTAGTGACTGTAATTTCTATTTGCCATAAAGTTGCTTTTTAAATTGCCTGTTCCGACTGATGGGTAATTATTATGTCCCTTCCTTTGTTATGCATAAATTACATAATAAGGCACTCTGCTGCATGAAGTAAAATGTTGTCCCTTATACTTGGGGCCCGATTCAATTGCCGGCAATTGAGCGCTAAAAATTCGCCCATTCAATTATTTTTTTACCGCTGCGCTAAAACAGCAGCCAGCGGTAAAAAAATAACCATAGAAAAAAAAAAAATCTCTCAGTTAACGCCGCAACTACCTCCTGCTAGCAGGAGGTGACCGGCGCTACTGACAGCGATTTTTCCATGGAGAAATCGCCGTGCTTTTATGTATAAAAGCATGGCGATTTTCCTTAAAAAAAAATTGCCGTCGATGCTTCTAAACCTTATCATGCAGGCCATGCTGTGCCTTATAGTACGCTAAGCGTCAGCATGGCAAGGGTTAATGCCATGCTGCGCTCTGCCCAGTTTGATTTAAAAAAAAAGGCAGTCTACACATTAAACGTACATTTTTTTCCCAACCCCCTATACAACATTGCATTACATACGGTACACTTTAATATGTTTTTCTCCTTTAAAGAGTGCTAAATACATGTGCCCACTATAGCTAATGTCCAATATTAAATGCCCTTTCGTAGTGACTGTAATCTCTATTATTGCCATAATGTTGCTTTTTAAATTGATTTTTAATTGCCGAACGATGGGTAATTATTAATATGTCCCTTCCCTTGTTATGCATAAATTACATAATGGAGCACTCTGCTGTCTAAAGTAAAATGTTGTCCCTTAAACTTCGTCTCCATTTCCAAAATAAAGGTCTTGAAAAATAATAATAAATGACGGTAAAAACTCACCGTTTTGCTGTCATCTATCTTGGAAGAGTTGCTTGGAGATCGTAACCTGTTGCTTCTTCTTCTCCTTTTGGCTGCAGCGTCCTAGTCTCTCATCTTCAGGGTTACGTGACCAATGACCATTTGGTCACTAGAGGTCCCCCTTTTATAACGTATGTTTAATTTGTAGACTGCTTATGTTGATATGATTATAATATAGATTTTTTTCTGTTATAAAGTTGAAAATGAGACAAATAAGGAATAAAGAGGAATCTTCCTCTATATATGAAATAAAATATCAATATTGTAAGAATTAGAACTGAGGCATATACTGTTACTGATTATTCCTGATATCTCTAGATTTAATTGGGGTTTATATCTATGTATTCTTATGTTTACTGGTGGAACATATATTGAATAATTTATCTACATACTGGCAATGATATATACATTTGAATGTGCAAAATGATTATTAAATTCTGACAAAATTCCATTATATTTATATTATATTTTTTATATCATTAACTTATTCACTTTATCACTTTAATATTTTTGTACAATATTTCTGTTCATTATTTTAATGAAGATATTTATATATGTTTTGTATACGCAATAGAGCTCAATATAACATTATCTGTATTTAATTATTCTATGTACTTTAACTTATTATTGATTCACTTTAGTTACATTATGTTCTGTGGTTTCAATACCATGTATCTGTTTTATCTTCATCTAGTCACCCCTTTTTGTATTCATTTTTGTATTAATTTCTGTAAAATAAATTTTATTTATATACATTTAGTAATGTCGAAAAAGATATAAGTTTAATATATGAAGAGTGTCTATCAGGCACTCTGTGTTTTTAAATATCACACTCTTTATTTTATGCTTTGCATTTATCATGATATGTCTCTCAGTCATTGTTATACTCTGTGGTTTATCATATACTGTACATTCGTTATGCAGACGGCATTAATGTGTAGCTAATGTATATTATTATACATACAATTTATATTCAGTTGCCATATCTTCCTTTTTTACTATGTAAGGTTTTAGTAACGATACATGATATTGGAAGTGTCAGTTAGTTATACCGTAGCAACTGCCATTCATTCACCGTTTGTTTACCCTGACGCCGTCACGTGTTTCCATCGCCCAATCAATGGAGGAATCGGCATGTGACCATCCCATCCAATCAGCTAAGGAACCCCCGGATAAAGCAGGAAGTAAACTCACAAGCCGCACAGACTTTGAAAAAGGACCCAGCGGAGGTCCAAAACGAGTAAGCCAGACGGTGTTTTACGGACCAACACTCATTTCCAGGACCAGTGCTGACATTATTGTTCTTCTCCTCACCCGGGCAACTTAACATCAAGAGGGAGTCCATTTCTGCTCATCCACTTTTTCCTGGTATGAACTGTTGGTCCAATTTTTATGGTTTTTATGTGTAGGATTATTTTTAATAAAGTGTTATTTTTTCATTTTATTCTCTTTCCTGCACATCCCCGAGAGGGGAAGAAAACTACAATATCATCGATGTGAAAACCCCCCTCCCACCTTTCCCTTTTTATCATATCAGGGTCTGAAACTAACTGACACTTCCCACTGAGGGACATCTTAGCGTTTGAATGGTGTTTCTTTTTCTTTTCCAGTTTTTCCAGTTTGGGGGTATTGGGACACCCCTTATAAAAACACCTTCAGCAGCATTAGATTTTTGCGCAGATTACCTTCTATATTTTGTTTTTACATAACTTTTAAACTGATCCCTTTAAATCCTTGATGAGGATAAGTTTAACACCTGTGAATTCAGGATATAAGGGCAAGAGATACAGAGGTGTTTTATTGCTTTGAAAAAGTCCTAAGCTCAGGATGAAACGCGTAAGTAGATTTTACAAAGATTGAGGACTCTAATTGTGGATCTTTTTATACCAGAAGTTATCAGGAGACATTTTGGGGAATATACCAATCTGTGGAAGCCTTTTGGAGGTACATGAGATCCAGGGTTGGCCACAAGTAGAGAGACTGTCAGTGTTATCTGACCTCATGTGCAGAGTGTAGCAATTAACATCCAAGCTACACACCTATGAGCTTTTCCCCCCATTCTTCTCCTGAACAAAGCTGTCACTGTGTGACCCTGCTGGTCGTGGTCATTTACAGTTATCAGTGCTTGATTCACTCACTCATACCACCTATACCTGGAAGCGGATACTGGAGGGACTACATCTCCCGAAAAATTGCGGGTCCTGTTACCATCGCGGACACCAGGATTTGTGAGTACGATTAATGATCATTGAACATCAAATATCACTCACTTTGGAGCAACCCTAGCCCTATTGAGCAGCTAAGTATTTGCAAAACTCTATTCTGTGGACATTGACCATCTATAGCTCAAGAAAGAGCCATATATTTTCATTTAGGTTAAAAACACCAAAGTCTGGAGTTAGATTGATCATATATATAACTGTTGTAGAGTGGTGCTTATGCAGTTTTGTGACTGTTAATTATTTTGACATACACGCTTTGAGTCCCTTTCTATTTTAAAATGATTATTTTTTTATGTCAGTAATAAAGGTGTATTTTTAATACCATTGCCAGCTTTGTGTTCATTAACGCCACCTTTATATGTAATCCACTACAGATTATGTCTTAAGCGCTGTCTTTATTTTTAATTTGTTTGGTTGGGAAAAGACTGGTGTTTTTTCTAAACAGGGGGTTATGCACAATCACCCTAGACTAGCTGTTTATTTACATTTTTTTGTATTAATAAATTGATCTGTATTGTCTTCCCATGATTTGATATATATCTGGGTAGAGACAATACTAATAGCGCCCATACATTTTATAATATATATTCCTTAAGTATGAATTTAACTCCATCCCTGCCCTAATCCTTACCCCAAGCCTCCCCTTACATTACCTTAACCCTAACCCTCTCCTTACATTACTCTAACCCTAATCATCTCTTCCCCATAGCCTGACCCTAAGGGCCAGATTCAATTATCCGCGAGGACGGGACAAAGTACGCGCTGCGCTTTTTCCTGATTCCACGATGAATATCCTTTAGTTAAGGATTCAATTGAAGGATTTCTTCTTGATATAATTTCAGTTGCACTTAGGCTGCTTTGGCTTCTTCTAGAAATACTTTCTGATGTTGTACTCCAACTGCTTACACTAGAACTTTTATTTCTTGAATAAAGCTCACGACTGTGTAATCGTAGAGGCTTGTCCTCCTCAATACAGGATTTACGCCTATTCTTGGATTCAGAGTCTTCCCTTTCATTGCTCAGTCTATCTAATTCTTCAGTGGAACCAAAGACACTCGTCCTCCAACTTTTAGTTGCTATACTTTTAGTGTCAAAATGATTTGTTCCCTCAAGATCATGAGGTTTCCATGCAACAGCTTCTACCTCAGTGTCCTTACTGTTTTTATTCCGATCCTTTATAAGACTTCGATCAAGAGCTGTCTTTACATCTCTATGATCCAATGGTCTGTCTTTATCAGACAGCTTTAGCAACATATCGTCTTTGTTTATAGAGATTTCAAAAGGAATGCTTATGTTGTTTTTTATCACTGACTGATCATTTGCAGATAGCCTTATATTACTGGTAGAAGTATGTCTCTCTCGTGTGTTCTCATCCATGTTTGCTCGGGAGGAGACTGTTTCAGAGGGGAATATGGTTATGGTACTCATTACTTTATTAGGTGATGTATTTGCATAAGATTTGCTCATCTCTGAGCTTGATCTTGCTCTGTAGTCACTCATACTTTCTTTGCGGTCTTTTTCAATTATAATAGGCTTAATTATCACAGTAGACTGTAATGCTTCTCTTGGACTGCATGATCTTGTTCTTATTGCAATGTGTGAATTTGTTTCTGGATTTTCGGAGCTATCATAAGATATTTTTCTGGTTTCTTCCATTTTCTCTCTTTGGAAAGAATGATTGTGATTTTCAAAAGAGGACGTCCTTATATTCTCTGGAGCGTACATTTTATCACCGTGCTGTCTTCTAGTATGAAGTCCTGCCAGCCTAGTTCTTCTTTCGGTTTCTTTATGGTCCGTAGATTCTAAAATATGTGGTTTCTCAGGAATGACTGGTTTTGAAGCTCTATATTTTGTTCTAGAACTTTGGGTACTTGAGATTTGTTTGCTAGGTGGATCCTCTCTACTTAATAAAGAAGATTTGGTGGTTTCCTCAGTAACCCTACTTGAGATGTCATCTCTTCCTGCAACATCAACGTACCTGGGCACTCTCTCTTGAGATGCTGACTTCATTTCAAAATCTAGGGAGTTTACTTGTGCTTTAAGGTCATTTTCCATCTTCAACTCACTGTGCTCTTGAACATTATGTTGTAGACTAGGCTTAACGGATTCAGAATATAATGTAGTGGTTAATGAGCTGTTCTCGGCTGAAACTATTTCTTCAGAAATGTCTGTGTCAACTATGTTCTCAGAGTGGTCATCATATGGCCTTTCCTTAATTTCTTCATTTTCTACTGAGAGCTCTTTTTTTGTGTAAGCCTTCACAGAATAGTCCTCACCAAAAAGCTTTAAAGACCGATCTGTATGTTTACTTGTAGATCCTCTCCAGGACTTTTGAGTTGTTTGCTCTTGAACAGCTGGTGGATAACGACTTAAAACAGATGGTTGATCTTTGGACTTTTTGGTCTCACTTTGCAGATAGCCAACATCTTTACTACCTGAAAAATAAGACGACAGCTTTTCCTCGTGTTTTTTGGGATATCCTGTAGTGGCATCAGTTATAACAGATCTTGCAGATTTTCTACTGTTTGAATTATTAACAGTTGTATTAATCAACTGTCTCTTATGTATGGATTCTGAATTTCGAGATCGTTCACTCCTCAATTGTTGAGGTGAGACATCTTGGGAAGTATATTTTGAGTTAGAAGACTCAGTAGACACCACTTTACCTTTTGTTCGTTCATTTTTTATTTTACTTTGTGAAATTAGGTCATCCTCATCAAATACTCCATTTTCTACCTCCTTGTACTGACTAGCTTGTCTTTTTAAAGTCTGTAATTCTTCAGTTACCTGTCTGTTTTTATTCTGCTCACTAACATAATTTTCTTCTAGTTCACAGTGTTTTTCTTTAAGTTGTTTTAACTCCTGTTCCATTCCCTCAAAGTGTTTGAGTTGATTCTTAAGTTTTTCAATTTCTTGATTTAATTCCTTAATTTTATTATCTTCTTGATATTTATTTTTCTCATTTTCATTTTTGCTGCTGGTCTGAATTTCTGATTGCTTAATGTAATCAAACCCAACTCTATGTGATGATTTAGAAGTTAGGTTGTCTTCATTCCGGAGATTATTCCGTTCTGAGTTTTGCTCAGAAGACCTTTCCAAGATATCAGACTCCTTTCTGGTTTGATCTCCTGTAATTATTTTTACTTTAAATTCCAGTTGTTCCTTTAGTTCTGAAATAATTTTTTCACTCTGTTTTTCTCTCTCTAAAAATAACGTTCTTTCATTAGCAAAACTAAGGGCCAAAGATTTTATTTTTTCTAGCTCGCTAGTTAAAGACTGTTCAGCTTTGTCCAGCTTGTTTTCAGAAGATTCCAGTTCTCTTACTTTGGTCCTTAGTAATTCCAGTTCAGAAGACAACTTCTTAGACATATTTTTTTCCTCATTCAAGCTAAGACACAGTTGTGTGCAGTCACTTTTGCTCTTGTTGAATGCTTCTTCCAGTTTTTCTAGCTCCCCCATTCTTTTTTGTAGGTGCTCAATTTCATGTTTAAGTTCCTTAGTAACATTTTCCTCATTTTCTAGCTTCTCTTTTATTAGCCTACACATATCTTCTGCTTTCTTTACTTCTTCATCTTTCCCTTCAATCTTTAGCACTCTCTTCCTCAAGGCTTCCACATCTGCCAGCATACTAGAATTGCTCCCTTCTGCCTGTATAATTTTATCTTGAAGATCAAGAACTTCATCTTCTGCCTTTTGTAAATTCCTCGTTGCTTCTTCCAGTTCATCTAGACGTCGACCAAGACTTTGCAGTTTAAAGCGCAAATGACGACTTGAATGCTCCATTTTTGTACAATTTACTGATCACCTTTCAAAGTCTTTATTAGTTTAGATTTTAATTTATGTGAGAGACCCACAATTATCCCTTTTCTTCCTGATGAGCACACCTTGTATGACATCCAGAGACCATCTTAACCTACAAGGCAAAGAAAATGTTAAATGATTATTTCACATTTTAAAAATTCAACTAAATTAAAAATAACTTAAAACCCCACAATATACAGAATTTATTCTTAACCTACTCTATATTTCACTAAAGCTATTTAGGAGTACAATCAGAAATTCACACTTTAATTCCACTGAAAAAAAAGAGAATAGTTTTCAAATACAGCTGTAATGTACATCCCCTCTCTGTTGCATCTGTGATCACAAAGGCCTGGTTAAGACTGGTTTCTTCCACCCTCTCACAAAATGAAGCTTATGGCAATGACCATATAAAATTTACAAATGTTTATTCCATATATTGCACAACAGGTTTCAATTCTCACTCAGTAAATGCACACATTAATATATAAATTAGTGTCGCATACAAAGCTGGATACAGCTTAGATCCAGTATTTGATCACAGTTGGTGATGCACGTACAGATCAATGGAAATGGGCCATTGATCTTAAAAGCTACCAGGATACGCCATGATTGTTGATTATTTTATGGGAAAATAAAGGAAATAAAGTGCTGCACTGAAATTCAAAGACACGTGGTGTAATGAAAATTGAAATAAGTACCAGTAATATTAATACTTTTCAATAATATCTAAAAACTATTCAAATACTACCGTAATATAGGGGTTATAACACACATAAAAAATGATTAATTGTCCTGAAACGATATAGCTAAAGCACTAACATAATTATCATGAAGTTCTTGCAGAACAATAAGTATTACATAAGTGACCGGTCACTGTGATGAACGTAGAATAAAAAAAAAAATCTATCAAAAATCAATATTGCAGCTAAAGAACCAAAAAATATAAAATAAAAATATTACAATAGTAAAAAGGGCTGGGGACCGGGCGTCCGCAGAAACCAGCTGGGGTCCAAATAATGGGTCCGATAGGGTCCTTAGTGAGGGGATAGAGTAAAGCACCACTCAGAGAAATGCCAGAATGAGAGGCGATGCGGGCAGAGGCGCAACCCACAACAGATTACCACGGCTCCAAACAACGGGATACACGGGACTCCCGGATAGAAGACGATCCAGTTCCCAGAATGAGGGAGAGGTCCCAGGGAGGGAAGCAGGTATATCTTGCTTATTAGCTGGTGGTCTGTCGGAGGACAGATAGAATCAATCCCGATATAAGTAAAGGTAATGGAGCAGAGGTAATCCCGTTGTACTGGAGTTAGACCATATAGGTCTTCTTTTGAGTGGTTGCAGTTCTCCCCCTGTTGATTGCCGTGTTGAGATGAGGATATGGCAATAGCAGTTATCGTCTTAGTGTATCCTGCTCGACCTGGGGGGGCTTGTGTGGTGATAATAGTTCTCCGCTCAATACAAAAATGTTCAGTTGTTGTAAGAATAAATAGAGTGCAATACAAAGTCTCTAAAAAGCACTATAAGCCCCAGCAAAAACGAAGTATAAAAAGTCAGATAAAAAAATGCACATAGAGTAAACTGACGTGTTTCCTGGCACAGCGCCACTTCATCAGAGGTAGTTAGAAAGCTTTCTACCTCTGATGAAGTGGCCCTGTGCCAGGAAACGCGTCAGGTTTACTCTATGTGCATTTTTTTTTATCACCGCTTAGCTCCGACACTCTCCTTTACCAGCTCCGATGTCACTCCTCTCTACTCAGCTACCAACGCTCCCCTGTACTGACTCTGCCTCTCTCTCCGTTACTTCACCACCGCCTCTCTGCTGCACCGACTCTGCTGTTACTCTCTGTTACTTTACCACCACCACTCTGCTGCACCGACTCTGCTGACACTCTCTCTGTTACTTCACCACCGTTACTCTGCTGCACCATCTTCGCTGACACTCTCTGTCACTTCACCACTAACACTCTGCTGTACCGGCTCTGCTATCACTCCCCGTTACTTCACCACCGCCACTTCTGCTCTCTCAGCTACCAACTCTCTCTAACAGCTCCGGTGTCACATCGGCTCTGCCTAACCGCTCTCACCTATTGACTCTCAACCCCCTTTTCTTACATATCACACTTTTCATAGATCCTTCCTGAAGTCCACCCTTGCATTACACAATGTGCCTTCACCAGCTGACTGTTGCCTAGCAACATCTCTCACACCACCATGTACTCAACTCTGAGCATGAGACCTATGTTAACTGCATAATCCCACGGAGGCGTGAGAGCAACATCATTGTTACCAATCAGAACGTGCTCCCCACTCCCTGCAACCCCCAGGAGTACCACAGCAGGAACCCTTGCTCACAGAAGGCAGACAGGAGTCTAGGCTCACAGATATGCAGGCTGGAACCCTTGCACACAGATTGGAACCCACACACTGAGAATAGATGGTAGTGATAATCAGTAGTAGGAACCAGGGAAATGCAGATAACTACAGATGCTGGACAGATAGCAGACAAGGGCCTCTGAGAGATACCTGACCAACTGGTAGATGACACACACACAGAAGGACAACAGGTACAAGGAGGACACCACTAAGAGCATAGTACGATGGACTGACTCGTGTTCACATAAACACTGACAAATGGAACACAGTGGAGATAGTAAACACAGGCGTAAGACTTGCAAGGTAGTGGCACAAGGAGAAAGATGACAAGCACCAAGTGTATACTACAACAGAAGGAGCCCGGGATCCGGGCGCCGCTCACTGTGAGATGGTAAACCCAGCTGCACACAAAGAGGAGCAGATGGAATTGCTCAGAATGGCATGTACAGACAGTTTAAGATTATAAACACACAAACTGCAAGGCCGCATAGCTGATCGTAAACATTAAGGTATGTGTCCAGATCTATGACTGCCAGCGTGGAGTGTATGGGGCGTGCACTACCTGCTCCGTTGGCGGTCATAAGGCACCCGTAGGCGACCAGATAACAGTAAAAACTAGAGCACAAAGAAAACCCAAAAACAAACATACAAATGAACACGAATATATACCAAATATCAAGGAGTAACCAACAAACAGTACAAGGGGAGCTGGGTCACAAAAAAACAAGGCAGCAGCACGACAGAACTCAACAAGGGGCTGACAAGGCAGAATGACCAGCACCTGAGTTAGCTAGAGGCGTCCTTATATCCCAGATGCTCAGGTGCTGTAAATTAATCAAGGTGGTCAATTCTAAACAACAGCCCATAGGGGCAGGTTAGGAGAATGTCCAGGAAGCACAAAATAGTCCAAGATTGCCCCTAGGGGTGAGACAGGATATTGCACAAGATGTAACACCCAGGTCTAATGACCCGGGAAGCAGGCATGGGAAAAGAGAAGGGTTTTTGCTGTGTCTGACCCCAGAAAGTGGTGGTGTGAAAAGTGCCAACCTAGGTTTCTCACCCGGGTCTCACCTAACACACCTAATTGGAGGGATTTGTTTACTGTTGTTATGGCAACAGTAAACAAACCACGTTCCTGGAAGTTTGTGCTGCCCTTCACACTGTCAGGGCAGTCCCAGGACCCGGAGTTTCCTTGATCAACCTTTAGTGGTTTTAAGATTTTTTTTTTATCCGCTAATTACCCTGCAATAATCCAGGTTGAAAATCCAGGGTTATTGCAGGCTGGTGATGTGAAAGTGGTATAAAGTCCCTTAAATTCTCAGGAGAAAATTGCAAGTCACTTAAGTCCCCTGACAAGAGACACGCAAGTGTCCAAAATCCCGAATGAGAGAGGGGTATGACAGGGGTGTGCACTCACCTCTTCTATAGTTTCAAGCCCCCTCGCATACGTAAAGTGTGCAGGTGTTACATACCGTCGGCATATAAACATCTCGGCCACCCACCTCCTTTGTGGCTGGGCGCCCAGATCATAGCCTAGTGATATGGACACCAGCGTGCGTCTCTAGGGGGCGGGTACGGCTGTCTGGCGATAGCCGCGTGTTTCCATCAGCCTCCCCACTGTTATGTGTTACGCTCTTGTCTCCCGCCTCTTCCTGGCTGTGCGTCCAGGTCATCACCTAGCAACCCCGACACCAACCAATGTTATACTTGGCGGGCTCCCCTGCAGCCCGCTATTGGCCACATTATCTCTTTTATACCCGGCGCCTCTGTCAGAGGGCGCCGGTTATAGCATCCTCATGTCTGCCTTGCCTGCTGTGTTCCTGATTTAGTGATTTATCCTGTGTGAGTGTGTGGGTTCCCCTTCATTGTTTTTGTGGTCTGTTTCTTCCCTTCTCCTGCTGGTTCCTGGTGTGAGTATGGTTTTGTGGTTGTTGTCTGTTGTCCAGTCTTGTACTAGTCCTGTGCTATACCACCTGCACTTATCTTTTGTCCAGACTTACACTGGTTCCATGCACGTACCTGTAGTCCATTCTTTTACTGGTACTGTGCCGTACCACCTGCACTTACCTGTTGTCCGGTCTGTACTAGTTCTTTGTTGTCCCATCAGTACTATTTGCGAGTCTCCAGCTCTGCACCCATCCGGACCTTGGTCCTATCTGGTGATAGCTATCCAACTTGGTACCTGTGTTCACACTCTCTTTCATACGAGTTCGGTTCTGGGGGCCGTGACCTGATATTGGGGCACAGCACCAGCCCAGTAGGGGTCTGGATTCGGTCCTCAGTTACTATTTCAGAAGACATAAAGGAAGGTAAATGATATTACTTTACTACATAGTTTAAAAGTCAGATTTGCTTGAGTTTCATATCACATAACTTTTTAGTCTGAAGTTTTGAAAGTTAAGCTTTTGAAAAAAAAATCTTTACTTTTCTTTAGAATTCTCTAGGCTCTAATTAAAACATGAATGGGTTATTTGAATAAACACTGTACTCATAGAAGACAGTATATATATAAACTGTGAGCTCTCAATTTATAAATACATGATATATAACCCAAAATTGGGACTCTGACAGTTTTAGAGTTAGGACCAAAAAAACAGAAAAGCCTTGTAAGTGGCTGGTGGCTTATCATATATTTGCGAATGTGTGTAACAAATTTTCTGACTTTCATTTTAAAGATAGAGGGCCGTATTCAGAGATCCATTTTGTTGCTGAGTTCCGTGCGTATTTTTAGGTACGTTTCAACATGATAACTTTACGCAATTCACGTTGATTATACATGTAGAAGTGGCTTACGGACGGACTTGTAATCCGCACGTGGGTACGTGGGTACAGCATAGTATATATATATATATATGTTAAAGGTTTGCATGTGCTAATGAAATACATTGATTTTATAACCCGGATCTTCATCCTAATAATTTTCTACTAGAATGAAGCATTTATCTTTCGGCACCACTATAATTTTGTGTTATAAATACATAAATCTGATGGATATAAAACTTTTATGATTTGAGTTGTATAAAACAGTGATTTTACTGCTTGTCTGCTACCTCTACAGTAGTTTGAAGAAATGAAAATTTAGATAATGACCCTGGGCTAGCTGCTCTGTTTCACCCACTTTTCATGTCTTATCTATAGCTCATGCATGCTGAAATAAATATAGGTAGCCATTGTTACATTAAAAAAGGAATAAACTAAAAAACACTACAGTGTTACATGATTAATTGAAACATTGCACCGGTAGTAAAATACACTGGATTTTTTTTAATGTATTTTCCATCACAGCATTTTAAAACACAAGAATGTTAATATAAGATTGCAGCCCTAGCACAAATGTGACCTTTCAGTAATCCTAGGCCTAGCTTTATAGTAGTACATAGAATTGCTATGATTTCTGTTTGTTCTCTCTTACAAAATATAATTCCATTCTTTCCATGTTTGTCTTTAGATAATGCA